>JAJOOE010002301.1:0-60922 GCA_036250405.1 Solanum raphanifolium
CCCCCCCCCCCCCCCCCCCAGTTATTTCAAAATAAGTAAATTTTTGAGGCAATGCAAAGCCATTAAGAAAAAAATTAGGACACAAAATAAACACCATTTTTCACTTTTGTCTTTTAGTTATTCTCAAATTATTCTTGAAAATATAAATAATTCAAAGTAAAATTCATAAATATGAACAATTAACTCTCTTGAAATTATCACCCAGTAAATATAAATGAAGGGCAAAAAAATAATTAAAATCCAACAACTTTCTTTAACTTTGAACAATACACTTATTTTGAATTATGAAAAAAAGCTCAATAATACACTTAATAATTTTAAAATAGAGGGAGTAATTAATTATATATTAATTTCTTTAAAAACAACTATTTTGAGTTGTTTTCAATAAACACAAACACCATTAAGAAAACAATTATTGATATAGATAGTTTACCAAACTATCTCTATGTTTAGTATTAGGTCTTGAAAAATAATTTGAAGAATTAGTATTTAATGTTAAGGATAAAACATGAAAAAAATAATTGTCTTTTTTTTGTTATGTCAAAAATGACAATTAAAAATAGAAATCTACTTTAAAAATAAGTGACAAATAAAAGTAAACGGAGAGAGTATATATTACACAAATAATGTGCATGTAGTACATGTATCACGAAAATCAGGTCACTATCAAAGTTAGGTACTTGCCAGTAATATAGTTTCAACAAAGTGTTTTTGTAACAATTTAGCCTCTAGAAAAATCCAAGTTAACAAATTTAAAAGTTAATAAAATATATTTTATTTTTAACAAATTCAATATGAACAAAAATCTAAATTCATGTGACAATGCATGTATCTATCCCATCAAATGAGATAAGTAAGGGGCATTGAGACTATCGAAAGGCTTAACCTTATTACTTATGTTGTTAGATTAAAATGCGTTTGAATCTAAATATATCTTTAAATGAATAAGATATTATTTTTAGATTTGAATATTAGATAATTAAGAAGGTTTATTCTTTAATATATTTTTATTCTATTATATAGAAACATGAAAGAGGAGAACGACCAAGGGCAAATTCGTAAATAAGCAAAATGTATAGCTTAATAGCAATTGTACTTCGTGCATGGGAAGTACTGAAATTCCAGAAAAACCACTCAAATTCTAGCATATTCTTGAGGCCACATGGCTATCCACTCATTGGAAGGGTAAAACAAATCACATGGACTTCTATAAATGTAGGGCTCATTATTGTCTTCAAAGTTATCACAGTAGTTTTCTTACTTTTTTAATATACTACTCCCTCCATTGCATATTAATTTAATTTTTTAAGTATTTTACACCCTTTAAGAAAAGTAAATTAAGACATAAATTAAATATAGTTTTCTATTTTTATCCTTATTAATTATTGTCAAATTTATAATTAAAATAACTAAATATTAATTAATTACTAATCCTAATACTAACTAATAAAGGGTAAAATAACTAAATATTAATTAAGTTAATTTGAAAAATGAAAAATGCCTCAAAAATTAAATTAATATGGAATGGAGGGAGTAATAAGTTAATAACATTCAAAAATCACAGAGTACCTTTTTTATTTTTCTTAAAGTAGTGTAACATCCAATCTACTCAATTGTTGTATCTTGTTATTCCTTCTCAAATTCATAAATAATTTATATTCATCATATTTACAAAAAACAATTAATTTCATATAAAAGGCTATTATATATATAAATATATACACTAGACACAACATTCCGTATTAACAAAAACATAACATAATAGATAAATATATTTCTATTTCTATTAGAAATGTGATGAAGAGGACGACCAAGGGTAGTTCTGTAAATTAATAAAAATTTCAGCTTCAAGAAGTTGTACAATATGCAGAAAAAATGTTAAATTTCTGAAAAAAATCATTAAAGTTACCGTAAACTGAAATGGCCACGTGGTTTCCACCCATTGAAAAAGTTGAAAAAATCTTGTGTACCGTCTAAATATGTGGGCCCAAGTTTGTCTTCAAATGGTTGTCAGCGATCACCCGTGTCATAAGAGTTTTTCTCAAAAATTAACATTTACTATCATATATATTTTCTGGAAGTTGCTACTTCTTCCCTTTAATTCATAATATAACTAACATGAGTATAAAACTATTTTTTTCTCTAATACAATAAATATAAATATACAATGAAATTAGTGTGATAAAAACAAATACTCTTTTTATTTTTATTTGTTTGTTCTATTTTCACTTGACATAAATTTATTAAAAAAAAGTAAAGAAGACATTTCAATTTTAGTCTTAAATCAAAAATATATTATACTCTTTAATATTGTGGTATTAAAATGTCACGTAAAAAATTAAAATTAAAGAATTACTAAAAAGAAAAAAAGACATGTTTTAAGAAATAAACTAAAAAAATGTAAGATAAACAAATTGAAATTGAGTGAGTAGTATATTGATTTGAGATGAAAGAATAAAAAGTAATTTATTAAATTATAAATTTTAAGTCATTATTTAATAGAGCATAAAAAGTACCACGACAAATTAGAGTAAAATTGGTCATAATCATACAAAACAAAAACATCCAAACATCTTTTCTAAAATGCCAAGTGTATCCCAATATTGTGACATTTAATGTGGATTCCATATTTTTCAATCATAATTATTTTTAAATATATGGAGTAATAATTAGTCTCATTTCAATGGTATATTAGTATAAATTTTTATTCCATTTATGATGTCAATTTCTCCAAATTTACTCTATTTTATCATGTTTACTAAAAATGACTATTTTTATTTAAATAGTACTGCGTTTTTTAAAAATCAAAATATAAATCATTAATTAGTTATTACTATTATTGATTAATTGATCTTTATATAATCATGCGTATTTGAAAGTTTATGATTATAAATATTTATTTATAAAAAGAATATAGATATATGCGATATATCAATGTGATAGCTTAATATATTTCAATGTTTTATTTATGAATTTGCTCATATATAAATATTGTATGAGAATTGAAAAATTATAATAGTTTACACGATTCAAGCCTGATTTGTTTTAAATTAAAAATATTTTTATAAAGTATTAATGGAAGAAAACATCTTGATCATACATGTGTTTACTTTCCTTTGAGTGATTGATCATATTCAACACAATCATTAATCTATAGCCAATCATATATCAAAAGTTTATCATTTTCAAGATTTATTTCATTGCTTTTGAATTGGAAAACTTTTGTGAAGTTTTGTAGGGAAATTAAGGTAACATTAGAATGACTAAGGGAAATATCGATATTTCATATAATCAAGGCAAATTTGATTTTGAAGATTTATTTTATTGCTTTCGAATTGGAAAACTTTTGTGAAGTTTTGTATGGAAATTAAGGTAACACTAGAATGACTAAGGGCAATATCGATATTTCATATAATCAAGGCAAATTTGATACTTCATATTTATTTTAATAAAAAATTCTATAAGTCGTAAAATAATCATATATGTGGCTACATTATCAAAATTTAAGATTTTAAATTTTAAATATTTGTTCTATATGTATATATGACTTTATTTTCTAATTCTAAAATTTAAATTCAAAAATATCTATGTACTATATACATGTGGCCATATTTTCCTTCACATGTTATTATAAATTATATTACAAGTTATGAAATTTCTAGAAACCACACAAAAGTTTGATATGATTTCTCTAGAAGTTACTTTTTAACACAAACAAATATATCTTTAGCTCAACCCTCATTTCACTCCCAACTTAAGTTTTCTCTACTCTCTCACCAAGTAAGTTCCTTTTTCTTTTCTCACCCTTTTTTTCTCTTTTACTTTTTGTTCTTACTAAATTATTTATTTTCAGTGAAATGGATAATTTCTAACTTTTCTTTAGAAAATCACTATTGTTACTTTAACAGAATAGTGCAAATCTATCGACGAATATATCTATTTAATATCATAGTATTAAGGAATATGTTTAGGACTGTTCATATTATTAATGTTATTATTATAAGTTAAAAAATTATAAGTTTAAAACAAATAAAAACAAACAGCGTGAGAACAAATGTATTTAATGTAGGAAGACCTAAAGGAGTTAATTAGTCATTTAAATATGTAACCGATCTTTGTATGAATGTCATATATGATTTAATTTAGAATAAATAAATAGCAGAGTTTTGAGAATTTAGTGGACGGTGGATAATGTTTAATGCATTTGTATGTATCATTGTATGTTTTTTTTTTTTACAAATAATGTACGTTTGTTTATTTCATGTGAAGTTGTTAAACACATTAGTTTTCAGATTATTCTTATTCTAAATATTCACCGCCAAAGCAAACAGAGGAGACTGACAAACCACATCACTTCTTTATTCTCGTAAGGACTATCATAACAATGACATATGGAGCAATGCAAAAAAAAAAAAAAATCGGGTCAAATTTGTTCCTACTTCAATTTCAACTGTGAACACATGTAATATACAAATAAATTGGGACAATACTCACAAAGACTTTACAAGTACGTACTTCCTATTATGTCTATTTTTTTTATATGCATGATCAAAGACTTTACCGATGTAACATGCTTACGATTCAGACAAAATTAATGAACATGATAACCCTAGAGCAGTTGCTATCCTTATAGATCTTAACAAATTAGTGAAGTCCTCTATGAAAGTTATTCTCAACTTCTCTATGCTCGCAAAGCCACTACTAAAAGCACTATATTCTAACTATTATTTGTACATAAAATTAGAATATGACTTAAGAATGACAGGAGCAAAGCTCTTTAGCAAACAATACTATCCAGGTAAAAGAATTTTGACGGTAAAAGACTACGCACAAAAAGGTAATGTGACGTGATTATTTCAGCAAGTTCTTTTACCTACTAACACATTAATTTTCAGATCATTCTTACTCTAAATATTCACCGCCAAAGCAAACAGAGGAGACTGAAAAATCACATCACCCTTTGGTTTTCTTAAGGGCTGTCATAACGACGACATACAGAGCAATGAAAACAAAATTTCAGCTCAAATTTGTTCATGTTTCAATTTCAACCGTAAACATATGTAAGATACAAACAAATTGGGACAATACTCACAAAGACTCTTCAAGTACGTATTTCCTATTATGTATATTGTTTAGGCATATATAAGCATGATGAAAGACTTTATCAATAGAACATGTGTACGATTCAGAAAAAATTATTGAACATGATTAAGCCTAGAATAGTTGCTCTTCTTATAGATCTTAACAAATTAGTGAAAGCCTATAATTTTTGCTATTATGACAACACACTTATGAATACCAGTGATTGCATAATCATTACACATCCATTTAGAGAAATATTATGCCTTCGAGGAAGTCTATTTTTTTATGAAGTAATGAATTCATTGATATGAGGAAAATTTCAGTATACATATACAACAAGAATATACTTTAATTTAGTTTCTACCTACCCAGATTTCATGAGATACCACTGCTAAAATTATGAGTCATTTCTGTATATGAATGTCATCTTATGACTGTTGAGTATGACTTTATAATAGAGCTTATTATGATTTGCAGCTCGCTTTCTTGCAAGTGCTCGTGTAGTTCCCTCTCCTTAATCTCAAAATCTACTGGGGAGTATCGTAATTGAGCATAAGAGAAATTCTAATGACATACTTATCATGACATTTGTACTTCGGAATTTTTTATGTATTTATAAAAATAGTTTGACAATATAATTATAGATTAACCCCTTTTTATTGTATAGCAACAATATTTGTTTATGATAATCAAACTATAAAAGAAAAAAAAATTGTAATTATTCTTTTAAAATCATACACGTTGGGCCCGTGCATAGCACGAGCATTTCATATCTAGTATATGCATAATTGTGTATTTGTAAACATAAATGAATATACAGTCTTAATAAAAGTAATTAAATATTAATAATATAAATTTAGTAATTAAAGTCATTATTCAACAAAAGAATATAATATTTTTGTTCGCTAATAATGATAGTTGATTTGTAGCGATGGAGGCGGTAATGATTATTATTAGTGGCTAGTAATGGTCGTTGTCATAGTTATAATGGTGGAGGTGATTGATGTTGTACTAACTAAAGTAAGAGTTATAGTTAATACAAGTAGTGGTTGTGATGGTAAAGTTAGTTAATGGTAGTAATTGACGGTATTAATGGCGGTGGATAAAAATATATGAGATAGTTGACGATGTGCTAGTGGTAGTTGGCACACAGAGGTGGATCCACACCTAAAAGTGGCGGTGCACGTGCACCTGTTGTCACGACCCAGACCGCCGTGATTGGCACCCACATTAACCCTCCGGTGGGAGAACCACTACTACAACCCAAATCAAGCAACTAAACCAAAACTAAGGCATTAAGTATACGAAAGCAGGAAAAATACTAAGGAAAGAAATAAAGTTCCCATAAACTCTAACAAAAGTCTAACAATAATAAACTAACATTGCGGAAGTAATAACCTAGAACCTGAAAGTCAATATACCAAACATCTAAAGTTCAACAAGTCTAAACAAGAAGGGATGCAACCCCAAACTAATGAACTAACAACTAACTAGAAAAATCTAAGTCCAAATGGTGGACATAGACGAAAAGAGAACTCATGGCAGCCCGGAAGAATTGGCTCACCCTTGAATTTGAACAATGATCACTGATCTTCTAAGCGAGGTCTGTCAGTAGCCGTTTGAAGATACACTGTACTCAACAAAAATAAGAGCAAGTGCAGTATCAGTACACAACCACAGTGTACCGGTAGGATCACACGGCTATCCCACTAAGTGTAACATAAGCAAGTCAATACAACATTATAAACATGCAAAATACCAAACATATACAATATTGATTATCACATGCTCAACAATATACACAATTATAACAAGTCATTGGTCCTCTCATGTGACCCAAACCTAAACAATTAGCATAACGGAATGTGGTATTCGATCCAATGTTTATGCCGGAACGTGGCAACCGATTCTAATTAGTTATGCCGGACGTGGCAACCGATCCTAATTAGTTATGCCAAAACATGGCAACCGATCCATTCAACACACCACAATCACAAGTATCTTCTCAAGTTCATACAAATAAGTCATGATTCATGGCATTCAACATTCATCCATCTCATTTACAACAAGTGTGATAAGCAATGCAACATTCGCATACATGCAAGTATCATAATGAAGCAAGAACAAACATACATCACACAATCATAGTATCACAACCATCACCTACCTCGAAACAAGCTTGAAATCCTAACAAACTTGATCCTTCCCTTTCCGGATTCGTTCCGCTTGTTATTGGTCTATAAACAATCAATATAATACGGGAATCAATAAACAATCAGTAATTACCCGAATTGCTAACAATTCTATGAACCCTAGTTCATATCCATGATCCCAAGTATCCAAAATAGGTTTGTTTCCACCATAGAATCTAGATCAATACCCTCCCCTATCAATAATTACCCATTCTATTACGTTCTACTCATCGAAAAATGGATTCGGGGAGTGAAAAGCTTACCTTTAGCCTAAAAAATGGTGGAAAACTATTACGAGACGTCTGGAGTTTGGGGTTCATTCCTTACCTCTAAAAATAGAAAAGGGCAAAATAAGATCGTTTAGCAATTTATTTAAGACTTTAAGTCGCGTCGAACCCGCCACAGCGGCCCTCACCACGTTGTAGCGGCCCCGCCAAAGCGGCAAAAACTCCCGCCAAGGCGGCTTGCACGAACCAGTGAGCTATTTAAAGAATTTCAAGACCCCAATTTCACAACACACCTCTAGTCAACGATGTTCAGAAAATACCCTTCACGCTAAGATCGATTCCGAGAGTTCTACTCACCCGAATTTAATTTCGTAAAGTCGTACGAATTTCTTAATAAGTTATCTATCCACCCATGTAATCATAATCATAAATAAATCACCTGATTGTTACAAGATTTCCCTACACCTTAATGCCTTCGATTTCGTTAAAATTTGGACTAGGTTGAGAAAATCCAAATACTACGAAAAAAAAATTCGGTCCCAAATTTTCCTCCATTGGCATTTCTATAACAACAGGAACATGTCGTTACAATAGATACCAATTTACCCATCACTCGTCCCGAGTGACAAAACTTAGGCAAAATAGGCTAAGGAAAGAACGAAGTAGTACCTGAATCGACAAACAATTGGGGATACTTGTCTCGCATGTCCCTCTCGGTCTCCCAAGTAGCTTCCTCAAATGGACGATGCTTTCATTGAACCTTCATGGATTTAATCTCCTTGGTCCTCAACTTGCGCACTCACGATCAAGAATTGCAATCGGTTCCTCCTCAAATTGGAGGTCCTTGTCTAATACAATTGAGTCCCACTTAATAATGTTATCCCCGTCGCCATGATATTTCTTCAACATGGACACATGAAATACCGGATGAACCACCTGTAGATTAGGAGGTAAAGCCAATTTATACGCTATCGGTCCCACACATTCAAAAATCTTAAATGGACCAATGTATCTAGGACTTAGCTTACCTTTCTTACCAAATCTCATCACCCCTTTCAGGGGTGATACCTTAAGAAAGACGTTTTCATCGGTTTGAAAAGTCATAGCTCTTACCTTATGATCCACATACTTCTTCTGTCTACTCTGGGCTGCTAAAGTTTAGCTTGAATACTCCTCACCTTATCTTGACCATCTTTCACTAAATCAACCCCTAAATTTTTCACATCCCCAGCCTCAAACCGTCATATGGGTGATCTACATCCCCTCTCATATAATGCCTCAAATGGTGCCATATCATTGTTGGAGTGATAACTATTGTTATAAGAAAATTCACACAAAGGTAAGAACTAATCCCAATGCCCTCAACATGTCTTTCAATACTTGAATAGTCCTCTCCGATTTTCTGTTCGTCTATGTACTAAAAGTGAGTTGTGTGCCCAATTTATCATGCAATTTCCTCCAAAACTTGGATGTGAATTGGGTACCATGGTCTGAGATGATAGAAAAGGGGACCCCATGCAACCTCGCTATCTCGTTCACATAAATTTTAGCCAATTGTTCAGCATTATAATCAAACTACCCTTACTCACCGTTTTTCGACTCAAAGCATCTGCCACCACATTAGCCTTGCCAGGATGGTATTGAATGGTCACATCATAATCTTTAAGTAACTCTATCCACCTTCGTTGTCTTAAATTCAGATCCTTTTGAGTGAACACTTACTGCAAACTATGATGATCAGTAAATACCTCACACTTAACACCATAGAGGTAATGCTGCCAGATCTTAAGAGCAAACACTATCGCTGCCAACTCTAAATCATATATGGGATAATTCCTCTCATGCACCATCAATTAACGCGAGGCATAAGATATAACATTCTTATCCTGCATCAACACAGCACCCAAACCAGAATGTAAAGCATCATAATAAATAATAAAATTCTTACCTTCAACCGGTAATGCTTGAATAGGCGTTGTGGTCAAGAGAGTCTTGAGCTTTTAAAAGCTCTCCTCACATTTTTCAGTCCATTCAAATGGTAACTCCTTTTTGGTCAAGTTAGTCAAGTGAGTGGCAATGGAGGCAAAGTCCTTCACAAATCGACGATAATAGCTAGCGAGCCCCATAAAACTCCTAACTTCCATCACAGAGCTAGGCCGAACCCAATTCTTAACCGCCTCAATATTTTGAGGATCTACATTACCCCTTCTTTTGAGATTACATGCCCTAAGAATGCAACTGAAGTCAACCAAAATTCACACTTAGAAAAGTTAGCATACAATTTTTGTTTCCCAAGAACACCCAGAACAATAAGAAAATGGTCAGCATGCTCTTCCTCACTTTTTGAATAGACCAAAATATCATTAATAAAGACTATGACAAATGAATCAAGAAATGATTTGAACACCCCATTCATTAAACTCATGAAAGCTGTAGGCGCATTGGTCAAACCAAAAGACATAACCAAAAACTCATAGTGCCCAAAGCTAGTTCTAAACGCCGTCTTGGGCATATCCTCATGCCTAATTTTCAGTTGATTGTAACCGGATCTTAGATCAATCTTAGAGAAAATTGTTGCACCTTGCAATTGGTTAAAGAGATCATCTATTTGAGGCAAATAATACTTGTTTCGAATAGTGACTCTATTTAACTGCCGATAATCTATACACATTCTCATACTACCATTTTTTTTCTTAACAAATAAAACTGGAGCATCCCATGAGGAAGCACTAGGACGAATAAATCCCTTATCAAAAAGCTCTTGGATTTTAGCCTTAAGATCTCTTAATTATGCCAGGGCCATGCAATATGGAGGGATGGAAATGGGACGAGTATCAGGTTCTAAATCAATGCAGAAGTCTATATCCTTATCAGGAAGCATACCGGGCAAGTCACTAGGAAATACTTCTCTAAATTCCGACACCACAGGAGTAGACTCAATGGATGGAGTCTCAATCTCACATCCCTAATATGAGCCAAATAAGCCAAACAACCCTACTCTACTAATTTACTAGCCTGAATGGAGGATATAATCTTAGCTTGCTTAGGCGTGTACACCCTTTTTCACTCTAATTTTTCCCTTCCCGGAATTTCTAGAGTTACAAATTTAATATTACAATTAAGCACAACATAATAGGGGGATAACCAAGTCATGCCTAAGATTATGTCAAAGTCAGTCATATCCAAAATTACCAAATCAGCCCAAGTCTGAAAACCCATAAACAAAACAAGACAAGCACGATAGACATGGGTAACTATGACTGACACTCCAACTGGGGTAGAAACATGAATAGGGGTATCAATAATATCACAAATCATATCAAAGTCTGAGGCAAATCTCACGGATACATATGAATAAGTAGAACCCGAATCAAATAACATATTAGCCATCCGGTCACAAACAAGAATAGTACATGTGATCCCCGCGTCACACGCCTCTGCCTCATTCATGCCCGAAAAAGCATAACATTGAGCCCTATCATCTTGACGAGCCACTTCTCTGCATGGTTGCACATTACCCTACCTCTGTTACCATTTCCTATGCCTCCACGGCCTTATTGATTACCTCTTTGCCTACCTTGTGGACGCCCTTGACCATTATTACTATTTCCCACAAGTACCACTGCTCCAGACTGCTGCTGCGCGAAATCTGACACACGTGGGTGGGGACAATCTCTCCTTATATGCCCAGGTTCACCATAGTTGTAACATGTACGATCAAAAGATGGCCTGCAACCCGCTGAAGGTGCGACTCCCTGGCTATCTTGAACCGAATTATAAGGTAAAGTTCCCGAGTAATTACCTATAGAGGCGGACATGGCGGACTGAATTGGCTTGGCTGCAAACGTTGGCCTTCCGAACCCCTTGGAGTAAGAACTTTGAAAGCTACCCAAGTATTTGGCCCTTTTTGCCCATATAGTAGCTTGACCATCTCTCCTCACCCCCTCCACTTTATTAACATAGTATGCTACCTCATTAAAGCTCCTCACTGCAGAAGTCATATGAACAGATAATACTTGCAACTCAGAATTTAGTCCCCTAATAAATAATCGGATTCTCTCCTTCTCAGTAGTCACCAATTGAGTAGCGTATCTAGACAAAACATGTAACTTGTCCTCATAAGTGGCCACAGACATACCACCTTGTTCCAAGGCCATAAATTTATCTTTCTTACAATCTCTCAAAGTCCTAGGCACATACTTTTCTTGAAACAGAGAATGAAATTGGGTCCAAGTAAGTGGAGGTAAAGTAGAAGATTTGCATTCCATATAAGCTCTCCATAACTGCTCAACTCCATGCTGATGAATAATTCCCAACTTATAAAGCCTCTCATAACAATCTAAGATGAACTCATAAGCATCTTCATTCTCAGAACCAAGAAACATATGAGGCTTTAGCTTCAAAAACTTAGTCAACCTTTCATACTCATTACTAGTCATAACAGAACCCAACAAAGGACGGAAGAAGGCATCATTAGTGTTGCAGTCTAATCGCACACGCAAGTGCACGTGATTGTACAAGTAATAAAGTGGCTCTTTTCGAGAGCCGGGTATCGTACCCACAGAGACTCACGATAAGAAGCTATCAATTTATCTAGTTCTCAGTCAACCACAAATGTGTTTCCAAATTTAAAGAGTTGTTTATTTCTATTTCTAAATTTTAAAACAAAATGTAAATAACAAGATTAAGTTTCACGGATTTCAATCAGGATTCATGCAATCAATATCATTTATATAGGTAATTATTATCTGTCGAATCAATGTATCACAAGGTTAGATGTATGATCATGGTCTCCCTACCTCTAATCGCCTACAATAGATAACACTCTAACTACATCGTTGAGCGGGGATAGACTGATTAGCTACCGAGCATTAAGTTATCTTCATATATGGTGACCCAATCGAGGTCTCTAGGTATATCCCTATTCTAGAAACGAATCAACCCTAGCTATTTAGAGTTCAACAAGCTCCTTATGCCCCACATTCTATCCTCTTATTCCTCTCCCGAGTTCAATTTGGACAATAAATTTACTTCTATGGTAATCAATCATGAAATACGGAAAATAAGAACACAAGAAAGATTCATGTGATGGTCAATAATAAACCCAACAAAACTCAATCAATTACAATTATCATGTAGCCACAGCCCTAGAACTAGGGTATTTAGCTACTCATAGTCCAATAATAAATCATACAACGGTTATGAATCATCAAACGATTGAAAGGAAAAGAGTTTAAGAAATAACCCTAAAAATAAAGAAAAACGTTCTTCCAAATCGTCGTCCTTTAAAACCCAGAAAAAGATCCTAATAAAATAAAATAAAACCGTATTAATACTTAAAGTCAAAACGGCCAAATCTGGTACTCAGGCGCGCAATGCCTTCCAAATTCCGAGTCGAAGATACTTATACCTTCTGCGCGACGCGCGAGCAGCACGAGGAATTGTCCATGCACCATTACTTATCACATATCCTTCATACAACAAGTGCCCTTCACCCCAAGGAATAGTCCATGCACTCAAGTTATCCCATTGAATATAATATAAGGATTTTGCAGACAATATGCACTCTCACTCAGCAAACAACATCACACATGTATGCACTGAGAACCATAAGCTTGCCCATAATGTACATCTCTACTAATAAAGTGTAAAATGCTCAAAATCAAACAGGACTTGGTTAGATTGTGTTGCAGGCTTAAGGTATGGGAGGATTCATTTAGATGCGATTGGTGACTCGTCGTCCCTACTGCACTATATTCAGCTCTCTTCTTTCATTCACAACTTTTTCTTTTCATTAGCCCCCTTCTTCTTCATAAGATTTCACTAGTGTTACTAACCTTGCCTTATTGCTTACTTGCCCCTTTATTTTCTCAAATTATTATTTTTTATTTTTTTTCTTTTAAAAAAAAAAACCTAGCCACCCTTTACTCGGAGATTTCTCTTGTGTTAAGGTGCACATTGTCCTTTTTAGGACTAGGGCCAATCTCAGATTCACAATCATAGGGTATCAGTTACCTTTTCTTTCATTCTCCCCTAACAAATACGCATTTCCACCCTATCTACTCTTTTGTTGTTTTTACCTTTCTTCCTAACCATCACGTTCCTCAAATCGGATAAGCATCACAACATCAATTACAACCACGCAACAATTATGTAGTGTTACTCAAGACTTCACACAACTAATATAGACCCCTGAATACACACCAGAATCCATCCATATTGCCTAGCAACACTTACCATTTACCATTCATTGCCACAATAAAGTCTACTCAAGAATTCGACATCACCACTATGCACGAAAGGATTTTAGTGAGGTTTTACAAGATTCCACAATACCCACTAACTGGGTGCGCACACCAAGCATAACCCACAGACAACACTTAACAATTTCCCCAACTTTAACCCATACCCACAATGTTACCCAATCACCATCCGCAGATAAACCCACAATCCACATACAAGTGATTTGAAGTGTATCTACTCAAGAATTTGAAAACACCACAAACAACAACAGCTTACATAGCATGACAAGTGGAAAATTCACCTCTAAACCCCCACAATAAGAGCAAACCTCAACCTATAGCAAAACACAGTAACATATGCCTAGAATCGCAAGAGCAAAGCAGAAGCGTATACCTGGCAACGCGGAGTTGCAGCAAAACGTAGAAGAGAAGGTTGGGTGTTGCTATGCGATACGACGTTAATTGAAGAAATCGCAGGGGGGAAGGGAGGGGAGAAAATTGTGGTGGAAATAGTGAAAAGGGGAATGGATGGGCAAATTAAAGGGGAGAAATCGGGGTTAAAAGGGATGGGGTCAGGTAATTTCCAAAGAAAACGGGTAAAACATGGTTATTTAATGAAAAATAAAAATTACTCATCTGGAGTGCGACGCGGGTTGGCACGGAGTCCACTCGAAAATTAATTCCAGGCGAAGCCAATATTTGGCCATGTCTGCGCGACGCGGGGCTCGCACGGTCTTGCCTTCTTTTTGACATAAAAGTAACCTACCGTCGAAATCGAAATTCTAAGCCCCCTCCACGACACGCCCAGTACACGGACCTCTCTGCCTCAAATTGGACATGGCGAGGCAAAATGTTATCTCACCTCCGCGATGCGGTCCCTGTACGGAGTTGCCTTGGGGGAAACTTCTTCTTCCTGCACATTTTCAGCCCAACACCCATTAGGAAAAAACATGAAGGGTTGCCTCCCATCCAGAGCCTTAGTTTTGGTCGTGTCACGATGCATATTTTTGTATTTTTCTTGATATATCCTATCTTTTTATTTATTTACTAATTCCTAAGAACTAAAATAACCAAATAAAACAAATAAATCCTAACTATTACAATGGTTCACGGGTTGCCTCCCGTGTAGCGCCTGATTTAACGTCGCGGCACGACCCATCTCATAACTCATTTGTCATTCAATGTGAGCACTTCAAGCTCACGATCTACATCCTTACCGAAGTAGTGCTTGACCCGTTGACCATTTACAAGGAAAGTAGAGCTCTTATCCTTGTTTCGTAATTCTACAACACCATGTTGAGATATTCTCACCACCTCAAACGGACCACTTCACTTAGACCAAAGCTTCCATGGGAACAAGTTCAATCTAGAATTGAAAAGTAACACTAACTGACCAGGCTCAAAGGTGCGTGACACAATATGCTTGTCATGCCACCTTTTGGTCTTCTCTTTATACAACTTTGTATTTTCATAGGTGTGAAGCCTAAACACTTCTAGCTCATGCAGCTGTGTGATCATCTTTCTGCCTGCTAACTCAGCATCTAGATTCAGCTTCTTAATCGCCTTATATGCCTTATGCTCTAACTCAGCTGGTAAGTGACAAGCTTTCCCAAACACCATTCGATAAGGAAAAGTCTCTATCGGTGTCTTGTAAGCAGTCTGATATGCCCATAAGACATCATCTAACTTGTCAGCCCAATCTCTTCTTTGGGCATACACAGTCTTTTGGAAGATCTGCTTGACCCCCATGTTTAATACCTCCACATGTCCGCTAGTTTGGGGATGATATAGTGTAGCCACTTTGTGCCGCACCACATACTTCGCTAACAGACTATGAACTGAGTTATTGATAAAGTGCTTACCTCCATCACTGATTATCGCCCTTGGCGTTCCAAACCTAGTGAAAATGTGCTTTTGAATAAACTTAACAACCACTTTGGCATCAGTTCTTGGCAATGCAACAGCCTCCACCCACTTAGACACATAGTCCACAACAACTAGAATTTATTGATTACCCCGGGACGATGGAAATGGTCCCATAAAGTCTATCCCCCACACATCAAAGATCTCCACCTCTAGTATGTTGTTCAATGGCATCTCATGCCTCTTCAAAATGGTGCCCATCCTCTAACACTGATCACAACCTTTCACAAACAAAGCAGCATCTTTAAACAGAGTAGGCCAAAAGAAACCAGATTGCAATACCTTATGCGCAGTTCTTTCGCCTCCATGATGTCCACCATATGGTTACGCGTGCCATCTCTCCAACACTTGTGTCGCCTCCTGCTCAGCTATACACCTTCTAATCATCTGATTCAGACCCTGCTTGAACAAATAGGGCTCATCCCATATATAAAAGCGGGCATCATACTTTAACCTTTGCTTCTGATGTGTTGATGCCCAGGTGGAAATAAACCACTCACCAGAAAATTGACAATGTCTGCATACCAAGGCACCTGAGCAATGTCCAAAGCAAGCAACTGTTCATCAGGAAACTCTTCACGAATCTGCCTTTCATTTCTCACATAAGACGAATCCTCTAGTCGGGACAGATGATCAGCTATTTGGTTCTTCGTTCCCTTTCTATCTCTTAATTCAAGGTTAAACTCTTGCAGTAGCAAGATCCACCTAATCAGCCTAGGTTTGGCATCCTTCTTGTCGAACAAGTATCGAATGGCCGCATGATCAGTATATACTATCACTTTGGTTCCCACCAAGTATGACCTGAACTTGTCGAATGCAAACAACAATGCCAACATCTCCTTCTCAGTAACTGGGTAGTTCAATTGGGCTGCGTCAAGTGTTTTGCTCGCATAGTAGATGAAGTGAAAGACCTTGTCATTTCTCTGCCCAAGCACTGCCCCAACTGCTATATCACTAGCATCACACATCAGCTCGAAGGGGTCCCAATTTGGAGCAATAAAAATAGGAGCCTCAATCAACTTATGTTTCAGCATCTCAAAAGCCTACAAACATTTTTCATCAAATACAAATTTCATCTCTTTCTCTAATAAGCTGCTCATAGGTCTTGCAATTTTAGAGAAGTCTTTGATGAACCTCTTGTAAAAACCAGCATGTCCAAGGAAGTTTCGCACTCCCTTTACTGATATTGGTGGTGGCAACTTCTCAATCACTTCCACCTTCGCTTTGTCTACTTCCAGCCACTCTTGCAGATCTTGTGCCCCAAAACAATTCCTTTGCTGACCAGAAAGTGACACTTCTCCCAGTTCAGCACCAGATTGGTCTCATCACACCTAGCAAGAACTCTGTCAAGATTAGATAAACAAAGTTCGAAAGACTCACCAAACACCGAGAAATCGTCCATGAATACTTCAACAAAGTCTTCCACCATATCATGGAAGATCGCCATCATACATCTCTGAAATGTGGTTAGGGCATTACACAAGCCGAATGGCATGCGTTTGAACGCATACGTGCCATATGGGCAAGTGAATGTCGTCTTCTCTTGATCATCATGTGCAATGACGATCTGATTATACCTTGAATAACCATCAAGGAAACAGTAATACTCTTGGCCAGCCAACCTGACTAACATTTGATCAATGAATGGTACCAGATAGTGGTCCTTCCTGGTCGCTTCATTGAGTTTTCTGTAGTCCATGCAATTCCTCCACCCAGTTACTACTCTTATAGGGATCAACTCATTTTTCTCATTGGTCACAACTGTCATTCCTCCCTTCTTAGGCACATACTACACTGGACTTACCCATTTATTGTCAGATATTGGGTACACAATCCCTGTATCCAGCCACTTGATGACTTATTTTCTGACAACATCCTTCATCAATGGATTTAGTCTTCGATGATGTTATGCACTTGCCTCGTACCCTTCTTCCATGTATATTTTGTACATACACAGTGCAGGACTAATACCATGGATGTCAGACATTTGCCATCCCAGAGCTGCTTTCCTCCACTTCAGAATGAGTAGTGCGGCTTCCACCTGTTCATCAGATAATGCTGCACACAAAATAATCGGTAAAATTTCATCTTCACCCAAAAATACATACCTGAGATGGGCTGGCAGTGTTTTCAACTCCAACTTGGGTGCTTCTTCAATTGAGGGTTTAGGTGGAGGACCCAACACCCTATTCAGAGGCTCCCAGCGCTCTCTAGCGATAACCATAAGAGACATATCAAGGAATTGCACCATTTCATGTTCCTCAGCATCCCTATATATGTCATCACCCACTAACACTCGCTCTAGAGGATCTCTAGCTGCAATATATTTAGCTTCTGCCTCAAGATCTATCACGGTTATGAAAGGGATCTCAGGATCAGGCTCGAAATTCAATACTACAAAGTCTATTGGGAAAATCAGAGATCTCACTTGTACTAACACATCTTCCACAACATCTATCCTTGCGGTCGTGAATTTTGGGCAATAGCAAACTACGCAAATTGCTTCTCCAAATTCTGTGTAGCTAACTGATTATTCCAGACATCAGCAGCTAACTAGGCTTGATAAGCCATAATATTTTTCAGCATCTCTTCCACACTCATGTTTTCGATTTGCTACTTGAGTTGCTCCATTTGTGCCTATGGTTGACAACCATTGGCATTGCCTTGTGGCCTATGGTTTTGCCCTTGGCCCTGGTTCTGATTTCCACCCCAAGAAACATTTGGATGGTATTCCTTAGTTTTGTTGGCCTCATCTTCTCTGGGTATTCCTTACAAGATTAACAGAATCTGGGTTGGCACCACATACCTCTACACCATGATCGCTACCTCCGCAGATATCACACCAAGACAGTGGTTGTTGAACTGCATTTGCTTACGCAGGCTGTTGTCCCAATGCCATGTTGTTGAAATGTGTACTCATCATATTTTGCATAGCAGAAATCTGTGCAGTTAGAGCAGTCATCGCATCTACTTCCAGCTTACCTGCAATTTTCTATACTACAGGTTTCATTCCCCCTCTTTTCCACTCCGGATTACCCTGAGAGATCCGGTTCATCAAAGTGAACAGTTCAGCATAAGTCTTCTCTAAGGCTTGTCCACCTACAGCTGAATCAAGCAAAATCTTAGTGTTAGGCTCCAACCCTTCAATGAAGGTATGGACTAACACCTCATTAGATTGATGACGATGAGGGCAGCTCATCAACATTGATTTAAACCTGTCCCAAGCTTGGTACAAGTTCTCACCACCTTTCGGCCTAGAACTCAAAATATCACTCCTTAGCTTAGTTGTATTCCAAGATGGAAAAAATTTGATGAGGAATTTCTGTGCCCAATCGTCCCAGGTGGTAATTGAATTCGCAGGCTTTGAGTTCAACCATCTTTTTGCTTCCCCAAGCAGAGAGAAAGGGAATAAGGTGAGCCTCACGTAATCTTTATTCACCCCAGTTGGAGTGTAAGTATCACTGATGTTGAGGAAGGTCTGAATGTGAACTATGGGATCCTCATGTGAAAGACCAGTAAACTGCCCATTCATGTGCAAAATTTGCACCATACTCTGCTTCAGTTCAAATCTCACACCAGGTTCAGGTTTCTGTATGCACGAAGTCACATTGGTGGGGCGTGGGATTGCCACGTCTCGTACTTTCAACTCAGCAGCCATTGTCTCAAGTTCTTCTTCCTCTGTTTTTAGTCCAAGAGATTCTAGCTCACCTATAACTAGGGGAACCGGATATGCTAATCATCTCTGCCTTCTATGGAAATGTACGAATCTTTCAAGTTCTGAGAGAGGCGATAACAATCCTTGATTGACGTCCAGTTTGGAGTTTCAAAACAACCTGCAACAATGGAATGGTAAGATCAAGATATCAACACTTGTGTTTCAACTTCAGAAATCAAAAAAATTCAAATACTTTCTAATTCTAAAGTCCCCGGCAGTGGCGCCAAGAATTTGTTGCAGTCTAATCGCATACGCAAGTGCACGTGATCATACAACTAATAAAGTGGCTCTTTTCGAGAGCCGGGTATCGTACCCACAGGGACTCACGTTTAGAAACTATCAATTTCTCTAGTTCTTAGTCAACCACAAATGTATTTCCAGATTTAAAGAGTTGTTAATTTCTATTTCTAAATTTTAAAACAAAATGTAAATAACAAGTTTCAGTTTCACGAGTTTCAAACAATGATTTGGGAAAGATCCAGGGCTGCAGCTTCTATCAGGATTCATGCAATCAATATCATTTATATGGGTAATTATTAACTGTCGAATCAATGAATCAAAGGGTTAGATGTATGATCATGGTCTCCCGACCTCTCATCGCCTATGATAGATAACACCCTAACTACATCGTTGAGCCGGGATAGACTGATTACCTACCGAGCATTAAGTTATCTTCTTGTATGGTGACCCAAGCGAGGTCTCTAGGTATATCCCTATTCTAGAAATGAATCAACCCTAGCTATTTAGAGTTCAACAAGCTCCTTATGCCCTACATTCTATCCTCTAATTCCTCTCCCGAGTTCAATTTGGACAATAAATTTATTTCTATGGTGATTAATCATGAAATACGGAAAATAAGAACACAAGAAAGATTCATGTGATGGTCAATAATAAACCCAACAAAACTCAATCAATTGCAATTATATGTAGCCACAGCCCTAGAACTAGGGTATTTAGCTACTCATAGTCCAATAATCAATCATACAATGGTTATGAATCATCAAACGATTGAAAGGAAAAGAGTTTAAGAAATAACCCTAAAAATGAAGAAAAAAGTTCCTCCAAATCGTCGTCCTTTAAAACCCAGAAAAAGATCCTAATAAAATAAAATAAAACCCTATTTATACTAAAAGTCAAAACGGCCAAATCTGGTACTCAGGGGCGCGATGCCTTCCAAATTCCGAGTCGAAGATACTTATGCCTTCTGCGCGACGCGCGAGTAGCACGAGGTGTTCTGCCTAGAAGTTGATTTTTGCAACCCAAATTCTGCATTCCACTGCGCGACGCAGAGAGAACACGTAAATGCCTTGGTGCATTTTCCTCAACTTCTTCCTTGTTCTTTTTTTATTCGAATCTTCAAATTTCTTCCTTTATCCCTTTCTGTGCTCGTTTCTCCCATTAAGCATACCTACACAACTAATCATGTTGGTTAACTCATAGATAAGCAAATTACTCGATAAGACTACCAACCAATACATTTTGAATTCAAACTAGGCGTAAATGCGGGCATAATTAGCATTCTAGGCGTATAAATATGCCTATGATCAACTACCTACAGTCCCACCCACCTTGGGTGTAGTGCTAGCAACAGGAGAATTAGTAGGAACTTGAGTTGCTTGAGCATAAGGAAGCACTCCAGGACCAACCAACCATTTCAAAGTAACATGATTTGTCGAGCTAACACTGGGTCTATGGGGGGAATATCGGTAGTCTCAACCTGCACCTCTTCCTCTTGTCCCATATCCTCAACATTTTCAACATCAACATTCTCCTCTACAATCTCTTCATGATGCGCATGAGGGTTCTCATTCACAAGAGTATTCTCAACATGAGCTTCATTCCCAGCAGGCGCTAGTCTTCCACGGCCTCTACCCCTAGATCTTCCTCTACCCCTACCTCAACCGTGACTTTTCGCTGGAGATTCCTCAACTGGAGCATTGACGGGAGCTACAGGCCTGATGCCTTTGTATCTGGTGTTAACCATCCGCGGACAAAAGAGTGAAGGAGGTTAGATACTAATTTGAATCGACAGATACCAATTGGAATCAAGTTATAGCATGAAAGGAGACAAGAGAAAACAAAGAGATTTCCTATAGTCTTATAGCTTCTCGAAGAAAAGTAAAGGCGTCCCCGTACCTTTCCGTGAGACTCTACTAGACTCGTTTTGGTACATCGAGATCAACAAATCTAGACTCTGATACCAACTTTGTCACGACCCAGACCGTCGTGATTGACACTCACACTAACCCTCCGTGGGAGAACCACTACTACAACCCAAACCAAGCAACTAAATCAAAAATAAGGCATTAAGTATACGAAAGGAGAAAAAATACTAAGGAAATAGATAGAGTTCCCATAAACTCTAAAAAAATTCTAACAATAATAAACTAATATTGCGGAAGTAATAACCTAGAACCTGAAAGTCAATGTACCAAAACATCTAAAGTTCAACAATTCTAAACAAGAAAGGATGCAACCCCCAAACTAATGAACTAATAACTAACTAGAAAAATCTAAGTCTGAATAGTGGACATAGAAAAAAGGAGAACTCATGGAAGCCCGAAAGAATTAGCACACCCTTGAATTCGAACGACGATCGCTGATCTTCTAAGCGAGGTCGGTCAATAGTCGGTTGAAGATGCCATTTACTCAACAAAAATAAGAGCAAGTGCAGTATCAATACACAACCACAGTGTACTGGTAGGATCACACGGCTATCCCACTAAGTGTAACATAAGCAAGTCAATACAACATTATAAACATGCAAAATACCGAACATATACAATATCGATTATCACATGCTCAACAATATACATAATTATAACAAGTCATTAGTCCTCTCATGGAACCCAAACCCAAACAGTTAGCATATCGAAACGTGGTACCCGATCCAATGTTTATGCCAAAATGTCGCAACCGATCCCATAATTATGTCGGAACTTGGCAACCGATCCCAATTAGTTATGCCTGAACGTGGCAACCAATCCATTCAACACACCACAATCACAATCACAAGTATTTTCTCAAGTTCATACAAATAAGTCATGATTCATGGCATTCATCATTCATCCATCTCATTTACAACAAGTGTGATCAACAATGCAATATTCGTATACATGCAAGAACAAACATACATCACACAATCATAAAATCACAACCATCACCTACCTCGAAACAAGCTTGAAACCCTAAGAAACTTGATCCTTCCATTTCCGGATTCGTTCCGCTTGTTCTTGGTCTACAAACAATCAATACAATACGAGAATTAATAAACAATCACTAATTACCCGAATTGCTAATAATTCTATGATCCCTAGTTCATACCCATGATCACAAGTATCCAAAATAAGGTTGTTTCCACCATAGAATCTAGATTAAAACCCTCATCCATCATTAATTACCATTATCTTACGTTCACGGATCGAAAAAAGGATTCGAGGAGTGAAAAGCTTACCTTTAGCCTCAAGATTGGTGGAAAACTGTTAGGAGTCTCCTGAGGTTCGTTCCTTAGCTCTAAAAATAAAAAAGTGCAAAATAAGTTCGTTTAGGGGTTTATTTACGACTTTAAGTCGCGTCGAACCCGCCACAACAGCACTCAAGAGTGGCAAAAACTCCCGCCAAGGCGGCTTGCACAAACCAGTGAGCTATTTAAAGAATTTCAAGACCTCTATTTCACAACACACCTTTAGGCAACGACGTTCAGGAAATATCTTTCACACTAAAATCGATTTTGGGAGTTCTACTCGCCTGAATTCAATTCTGTAAAGTCGTACGGATTCCTTAGCGAGTTATCTATCCACCCATGTAATCATAATCATAAATAAATCACCCAATTGTTATTAGATTTCCCTACACCTTAATGACTTTGATTTCATCCAAATTTGGACTAGGTTGGAAAAATCCAAATACTACAAAAAAAAATTCTGATCCCAAATTTTCCCCATTGGCATTCAATAACGACGGGAACAAGTTGTTACACCTGTCATCTTCAAAAAGATTATATGTATATATGCATATATCTATCTTGAGAAATTGACAGAAACTAGGATATAACTAAAGGGTTGTTTGGTTGGGAACAAGTATCCTAAAATTAATTATCCTGGAATAACGTATCCCACCATGTATATTTATTCCATCAATATGGTATAAATGGTGGAATAAATTATCCCAAACAAGACACCAGTTTTTTATTCCAGGACTATTTATTATTATATCCCTCACACCAAATTATTGAAGGAAGCTAATGGAACATGTCAAAAAGGAACAGGTTTGACGAAGCTGACTGACGAGTTAGAGTTAAAGTTACACTAGGACTAGACTACTAAATCCTAATTTATGTATAAGTCTATATTTTGTACGACTAAATCAGATATAGTCGACTAGGATAAGGTGTAAATAATATATTTGTGTTGTATTCGGATTCCTAGTGTAGCTAGTATAGGACTCTTCTACTATATAAGGAGTATGTAACTCAATCATTCAATCATCAATACAATCATTGATTTCTCCATACTTACGTGAGATTTCTACATGGTATCAGAGCAATAAAGTTGTTTTCGCTATTTAACGTATTTGATCAAAACCAAAACAACCATAATATAGAACCGCAATGGCCCCTTCTACCAACATTCTTTCTACCTCTTCACTTCATCATCTTATTTCATCCTGCTCCATCAAACTTAAGCCAACAAACTATCTTATATGGAGGACACTAATGTCTCAGTTGATTCAAGTGATAAGATTAACATACCTCATCACAGAACCACCTAAGGATACCTGTTCCACTGGACAAACTACTGAGAAAGCTGTAGCAGGCAAGAAAGGTGAAGAAGACAACAACATTGTTGATGACTGGGAGGAAGAGGATGTGTTGCTAAGGAGTTGGATCTCAAGTACCTTAACAGAAGAAAGTATATACTTGATCGTAGGTTGCTCAACAACCAAGGAGATGTGGGAATGCTTGGAAGAAGCTTATCTTCAAGCAACAAAAGATAAGGAGTTCCAGCTCAAACAACAACTGCAAAGTGTAAAGCTAGGAACCAAAACAATTGACGAATATATTAAGGAATTCAAAGGCATATGTGATGGCCTTGCAGCCATTCACAAGCCTGTAGATGAAGATAGCAAAGTGATTAATTTTGCTAGAGGTCTAGGTCTTAAGTACAAGACCTTCAGGACTGTCATGCTAGGTAAGGCACCATGTCATACTCTCAATTAATTTGTTAATGCTCTCAGGGTTTTGATATGAGGGAGGATGAAGAAGAGGTGCATCAACAAAACCATAACATGGCACTCTGCCCAAAGAGGCAGGAAAGAAGAAACTACTCTCAAAGAAGAGGAAACAATAATTTCAATTCCAGAGCAAGATGTTTTAAGCCTGCTGGACAAGGAACAAGTTCTTATAACAGCAGAAATGGACCAGGTCCTCAGAACAGTCCTTCAAGTGGAAATCATGAGAGGAATAATATTGATGCGTCTCAAATTTGTGGTAGGAATAACCATATTGCTCTTAAGTGTTTTTACAGGTGGGATTACTCTTACCAAACCGCATATGAGCTACCACAAGCATTGGTTGCTACTAATCTACAAAACACTACTGATGACACCTTGTATGTGGACTCAGGAGCAAGTAGTCATATGACATATAACTCAGGTATCCAAACTTATCTTAAAAACTACAATGGACCAGATAAAATCATTATTGGGAATGGATCAAAGTTAGACATAACACATGTTGGGAACATATTCGGATCAGGTCTAAAGTTAAAAGAAGTTCTTGTAGTCCCTAAGATTAATAAAAATATACTCTCAGTTAGTAAGCTTGCAAAGGATAATCATTGCACTCTTGAATTTGATGAAACTAACTTTGTTGTAAAGGACAAGAAGACAAAGGACAGGGTTGGCCAAGGGAACTAAAAGTAATGGACTCTATGCTTTGGAAGATAACAATCTCTATGCTTTAACTATTGCACACGATTGGAACACGCCAGACAACATGTGGCATACTAGATTAGGACACCCTAGTTTGAAGTCTTTAAAAGTTTTGAATAGTAATAGTTGCATGAATATTAGTAGTTGGAATAAAATGCCTACTGTTTGTTCTATTTGTCAGTTGGGAAAGAGTTGTAAACTTCCATTTGGTTTGAGAAATAAAATTGAGAAAGAACCTTTATTAAAAATCCATTGTGATTTATGGGGACCTGCTCCTGTCGAATCTTCCCAACATATGAAATATTATGTCGTTTTCGTTGATGATCACACGATATATAGATGGATTTATCCACTGAAAAAGAAATCTGAATTTTTTGAGGTCTTTGTAAAATTCCAGAAAATGGTGGAAAAATAATTTTCTAAAGAGATTAAGATTTTTCAGTGTGATGGAGGTGGTGAGTTTATCCAAACAGACTTTATCAAGCATTTGGAAGATTATGGCATTGTGAGACATATTTTATGTCCTAACACACCTGAACAAAATGGAGTTGTAGAGAGAAAACATAGGCATATTATAGAGACTGGCTTAACTCTACTACTTCATGCTAACCTACATTTGTTTCTATGGGTTGAGACTTTCCTCACTGCAGTATTCCTAATTAATAGATTGTCTTCTTCAGTCTTAAAGATGGTGACTCCATTTGTTAAGTTGTATGGGGAACAACCTGATTACAATATCCTAAAAGTGTTTGGGTGTAAATGTTTTCCATATATCAAGGGTAGTACAAGTTCAGTCCAAAGACTTATCCTTGTGTGTTCATAGGGTACAGCAGCTTACACAAAGGATATAGATAATATCATTCACCTACAAGAAGGGTCTACATATCCAGACATGTTATGTTTGATGAAAACACATTACCTTATGTGTTATCAATCTCAGACTAACATCGATGTCTCACCTCACCTTGCTACTTTTGTTGAATATTTCTCTAAACTGCAGGCACATGATAATTCTGATTCAGGGGAAGTACATGTTGTTAGTACACACGTTAATGGTGATAATGTTGCAACTACTCATATACTCCTTGATGATGAAAGTACCATTGACCTCTCAAGCGTAGGATCAGATGCTGAGGAACAGGTTGAATGTGATAATCCATACAATAGTATTGAAGCTCTAGCTGTAGATTTTGGGTCTGCTAGTGGTAGTGAGGAACAGGTTGCACTTACAGGTCTAGTCAATGAGCATCAACAAACAACTACTTTATTTGATGTACCAGTTGACCACAATGCTACACTCCAGTCAACTACTTTGGTTGATGTGCCAGTTGAGGTACTTCCTGCACCACAAGGGCATCATATGATCACTAGACACAAGGCGAAGGAACACCACTTATCACTTGTTGCTTGCAGCAGCAAAGACATTATGAGGGAACCAAATACTGTTAAGGAATCACTTAAGTCACCTCATTGGCTTGCAGCAATGCAGGAGGAAATCAATGATTTACACACTAACAAGACATGGATATTGGTGCCCAAATATCCTGGTATAAATTTGGTTGGCTCAAAATGGGTGTTCAAGACCAAATTAAAAGTTGATGGAACAATAGATAGATAGATAGATACAAGGCTAGACTTGTGGCCAGGGGATTCTCTTAGCTTGAAGGCATAGACTATGAAGAAACTTTTTGCCCTGTGGTTAAAGCCACAACTATTAGAGTAGTTCTATCCATTGCCATCAGCTTAAGGTGGGAAATTCGACAACTCGATGTCAAAAATGTTTTTCTTCATGGGATCCTACAAGAAGAGGTGTACATGAGTCAACCTCCTGGATTTATTGATCCCAAGTATCCTCAGCATGTGTGTCTACTTAAAAAGGCATTATATGGTCTTAAACAAGCACCAAGAGCCTGATTTGATAGGTTTAGCATGCATCTCCTACACCTTGGCTTCATCTATAGTAAGGCACATTCTTCATTATTTACATTGCAAGCTCACAAAGGCACCATAGTTCTCTTGTTATATGTGGATGATAATATTATCAAAGGTAGTAATCCATCGCATGTCTCCGAGTTAGTTCGCCAACTTGGGAAAGAATTTGCCATAAAAGATCTTGGTCCTTTACACTTCTTTCTAGGAGTAGAGGTTAAGTATTTTGATGGGGGTATCCACTTAAGTCAGAGTAAGTATGTTGTTGAGCTGTTGGACAAGACTGAAATGACTTTGGCAAAGGCTGTAGCCACTCCTTTGGCTCAAAATCATGGTTTACATGAAGCTGTGGGAAGCCTGATTGATGCATCTTTTTACAAAATGATAGTAGGGAGTCTTCAATACTTGACACTCACAAGACCGGATATTACTCATGTTGTGAATTTAGCAAGCCAATTTATGCAAAATCCAAACAGTGAACATCTTCAAGGGGTGAAAAGGATTCTCAGGTACATGAAAGATACTCTACACTTTGGACTCAGAATTATTTCACAAACACCATGTAGGTTGTATGGATACTCAGATGTTGATTGGGGATGTTGTACCACCACTAGGAGATCAACTACAGGCTATAGCATCTACCTAGGTGCAACTGTATTTCTTGGACTTCCAAGAAACAGTCCACAGTTGCCCGATCGAGTGCTGAAGCTGAGTATAGAGCACTAACCTCCACTACAGCAGAGATGACATGGATCATATATCTACTTCATGACCTTGGGGTGTTTCTTCAATCGGTACCTACATTGTATTGTGTAACATGAGTGCCTTGTACATGACAGTTAATCCAATTGTGCATTCTAGAACCAAATATGTTGAAATGGACTATCATTTTGTTCGTGAGAAGGTGGCAAGAGGACAACTTCTTACTCAGTTTTTGAGGTCTAAGGATCAGCTAGCTGATATTCATACAAAACCATTAACTAAACAGGTTTTTGCTGAGTTTCGTAGCAAGCTAGGAGTTACAGTCCCTCCACTCACTAGCTTGAGGGGAAGTGTTGAAGGAAGCTGATGGAACATGTCAAAGGAACAGGTTCGACGAAGCTGACTGACGAGTTAGAGTTATTACACTAAGACTAGACTACTAAAATCCTAATTTATGTACAAGTCTATATTGTGTACGACTAAAGTTGATGTAGTCGACTAGGATAAGGTGTAAATAATATATTTGTGTTGTATTAGGATTCCTAGTGTAGCTAGTATAGGACTCTTCTCCCATATAAGGAGTATGTAACTCAACCATTCAATCATCAATACAATCATTGATTTCTCCATACTTACGTGAGATTTCTACACAAATGACCCCAACGGTTTGCCCATGAGAAGATATGAGTGTCCTTGTGCCGTTGATACAAGCCAGAGGAATCACCTAGAAACTTGGGTTCAAGTCTAACTAAAGCCCATTTTCACCTTTTTTTTTTATTTTAAGTTTATCTTAGAACTCATATATATTTGAGCTAATGTAATGTTCCTGCACCTAAAGCAAATATTATTCACATAAAATATAGCTTAATGATATTTAATTAAACTCTATTAATATCTAAATGATTAATACCTACTCAAACTAAATAAATATTAAAATTCTAATATAAATATAGACAGACACCTAATAATTTAAGATCATAAATTCAGAGTAGGATGACAATAATTACAAAAGGCCAAATGAAATTTATCATTTGGACATGCCATATTCAATCATTAATCTACTCTTTTTGTTTTTTTCACTTAAAATAATATTATCTGATATTATAAGGAAATGCAATTGTCAACTGGAGCCAAATTACTTACTCCCTCCGTTTCAAAAAGAATGGTCTCCTTTCCTTTTTAGTCTGTTTCAAAAAGAATGGCCCCTTTCCTTTTTTGGTAACATTTTACTTTCAACTTTTCACGTGGCATGTTTAAGACCACAAGATTAAAGGGCAATTTTGTATATTTGACATAACTTTAATTTAGGACCACAAGATTCAAAAGTCTTCTTTATTTTCTTAAATTCCGTGCCAAGTCAAACTAGGTCACTCTTTGTGAAACGGAAGGAGTATTTGTTTTCCTGTTCACAAAAAGACAATGGCAGATTGATGGGTCAATTAATTTATTTTTTTTAATTTCTTTAGGATCATCTTTATTGACCATACAAAAAGTAATTAACCATTGTTATAAACGTGGTTGATTATGTCGATTAAGCTTTGAAAGTGGTGAAGAATGATTGGTAGTTTGGTGATAGTTGTTAATGACCATAGATCCATGTGTGGATTTAGAATTTAAAGACGTCGGTGATATAATTATCTTACTATAGGTGTTAGTAAAATTTTCAATGATAATTAAAGAATAATATTATATCGAAATAATTACTAATGGGCTATGAAAGTGGCAAAAATGAGTAGTTTGGTGATAGTACGTAGTTAATGACCATAGATGTTTATAGGTGGATTTAGAATTTAAAGACATCAGATATAATTATCTTAACATAAGTGTAGAAATTTTTTCAATAATGACTAAAGAATAATATTATATCAAAATAGTCACTAATGATAAAAACACAAGTATATATGTATATAAATAATAATGATTTGTGCAAACTGTATATTGTTGTAGTTCGATTTTCGGCTCACTTGTTGCTTTTTACTTTTTTAAGTTATTTAAAATTTCTTTAAAAACTAATTATAAGTGGCATTTGAGATTCAATCCTGAAACTCAAGTACGAGAACTACTACTACAATCAACATTCCCCGAACACACTTGCAATTTGTTAGGGTGCACAATTAAGTTTATAGTAGTCAAAAATAGCCCATAAACTCTTGGGTATTTTTAAAGATCAAGATATCGAATATTCCACAAAAGTCATGGAATATTCATAGAGAGGTCAAATCTAAATCATCGTAGTTTAAGAAATACACCACTAACGGTCCTCGAATCATGGATAAATCTTAGGAAAGTAGAATCAAGGGAGGAACAGAATTGTACCTGCATATTTATCAATAAAGTTATGTTTCTTCAGAAAAAAAAAAAAAAAAAGTTTATAGTAGTTTCTCAAGATATATACATATTACTTTTCGAAATCAATGAATGCACATGCATCACAACTATTCAACGTGTCTCCGTCTTTGGTCAAAGTAATATCGTTGAAATGTTTATTCAAAAAAATCTACAAATTAAAGATAGAAGTTCACCATCATGATAAAATCTATCCAAACTTTGTATTCGAAAAAAGTATAATATAATATGATATAATACAACACAATATGATACATAAGTAGGGTACGTATAGTGGTCACATGTTTACTTGTCTAGTTTACAAAACAAAAAAAATAACTTATCACTTAATTCTTCATTTATTCTTATTATTAACTATAATCAGTTCTCAAAATATTAAATTTATTATGTTTAAAAAGTTATATAATGAAATTGTTATTACATTTATTATTCCTCAAAAAGGTATCAAATTACCATTAGACGAATAAAATAAACGAAAGACATACCAGATCTATTTTTATAAGTAAATCAAGAAATAGGAACTTACATGTAGGCAACGATAGAGCTACAAAACGAGCCAATGATTATGAATTCAATAACTAAAATGAGTTAATGATTTGGTGGCAAATTCATAATTCTAAATTTTAAATTATGACTCTGCTTCTGAGTTAGTAAAGATTCGAAGAGATTTGTCTTAAGTTTGACAGAACTAAACTGAATTCAGAAATTAATCTTAAAAGGTGCTTCAAATTATTAGCCTCCAATTCAGGTGTAGCTCACAAATACTTAATTTGGAATCGTCATTTAATTAGTACTCGTTTCATGTATATGTAATGTATTGCTATGTATATATAATATATCGATATTGTATAAATAGTGTATACTCATGTATAGATAATATATATATATATATATATATATATATATATATATATTTATATATTGATGTACTCGTGCTTAATTATATCTTACTTAAATGATACGATCAAAATTGAAAGGCCCGTGAAATTTTTACCATTTCTTCTTCTTCATTTTTTAATTTTTCAATATGTTAGGCCTACGAAATAGCCCAACCCAATAGTCTTAATACACTTATAAATAGTCTCAACATATAGATTTTTATTATTGTTATTATTTATACATTATAGTTTAATATTTGTAAATAATTTGTCTTTAAGCCCTTATGAAGTGATATTATTAGGTCATTAACAAAGATTGTGATAGAGTGGTAATTCTTTCTTAATCCTTAGTCAGATGTACCTAGTTCAACCTTTGAAGGATATAGAAATGTTTTTGTTAGAAAGTGTCTTACCTCAACTATGGGACTTTCCAGGGTAAATTCAGATTGAGTAGGTCGTGTTTTATTAATAAGAGTATAACACGATGGATTTGTTCCACTTTTAAAAGGAAAGATATTTTTTTATTAAGGCATATTAGCACTAATCTATACTAACATTAGTTTTTAAAAAGGTAAATATCTCTCCACTATGTAAAGTATATATAGTTGTGGCAAAGATTAATTTGTTAATTTAAGAGGTGATAAACTTTACCAAAATGAATTCGATTCACAAATACAGTTGAATATAAAATGTTTTAAAAAAAATCTTCATCTTTTTTTATTTTCTAATTTACAATTATCTTTACATAAAAGATTTAAAAAATTGTCATAGAACAAAAAAGAAATAGAAAAAAAGAATTTTGTATCTAATCCTTGTGGATCGAAATGTAGACTAGATTAGATATGTACAGCTAGCCCTTCAAATAATAACCATAATAGACTTGTTTTTGATAATAGATGAACTCAATTCTCATATACTATCGACGCTACGATTGTACCGTCGAAAAACCATCGAACATTCTGGTAACTCTCCGAGATCACTGAACAATGATTGGTCCTCCTCGCTGATCGGCAACATGAATGCCACGTCATCATCAACCCAAGTGGACCCCACCATCATCGGCGAAGTACAATATTCCAACAATGTGGGGCCCACATAGGAGAAACAACCTAATAACTCTCCGGCACCGACCTCGGCCATGATGAAGTCGCTTTCGGGTTGGTAGGTGAAGACGGCCGATTGATCGGTGTTTGTGGCGGCAGAAGTGGTGGTTGGGTGGTGGTGTTTGGTGGCGGCCGCCGGAAGAGGGTGGTTGTGGTCGGAGGAGTAGGTGATAACGAATACATTGGGGTCGTAGTGGCAACGCTCTACTTGTTTTTTTGCTGGACAACCTTTTGAACTACTACATCGATAATAACCCCTGCATGAGATTACATGCAATAATGTTAAAAGAATAATTATTTTATTTTATTTTTTACACAAATGGTATAAAAATTATGAAACAAAATTATATACATAATTGTTGTAAATGAATTTATATTTTTTATGAACTTAAGTTGGAAAAAGAAAACTACAATTGACAATACTAAAAAATCACTTATTTTCCACTAAAAAAAATGTACAATGATTATTCTCATCGATATTTTGATTGAATCGGTAAGAAAAGAAACATTAGTAAAGTTTTTATTATGGAAAATTTAGGAAGTTTTCACTATTTTAGTGAGAATCTATTTATCATCATGCATTTTTTTTTGTGAGTTGATTCGATGAAAAATGAGTAAAAAATTATATTTTATAACATAAATTATTTACTCATGATTCGTGATGAATAAAACCTTTATTCTAGTAGTTTGAATCATATGAAATGCAACTTTTAATTTGTAACTCTTTAGGATTAGCATTGATTTAAGAAAAATTTAGTAATCGACATATTATAACAAGTTAAATTTCATTAGTGGTGAACTTGTCTATAATCTATGTATATAAATTCATAATGAAGTGGAATGAATATTTATCATGAGAGGCCAGAGTTTAAATCTCCATCAATATAAAAAAATATTTAGATAATTTTCCTCATATATCTAAATTATTTTGATGTTCTAATTATCTAATACTTATACTAGTAAAATGATTGGGTATCTAATACTTATATTGATCAAAGATAATAAGGATTTAATAAATAATCGAAGTACATATAAATTAATCTAACATCACTAGTATTACTAAAAATCTCAATAAAAACACAACAGCAAAATCATCAAAAATTTGCAATCTCAAAACTTTTATGGAACCTTCTTTTTATTAGTGGAATAAAAGAAAGCACTATGATTTGTTCTTTTTTTTCACAAATTAAGTATAAACCAAAAATTAGTGGAACTTGATCCCATATAGAGTGGATTACAAAGCTGTTTTTTACTCAATAATAATCTATCGAAGCATTTTTTATATATAGATATAATTGAGTCAAAATTTTCACTTAAAAAATTTAAAATATAGTAAATAAACATATAAAAAAAATCAAAAAATAATTCAATATATAATATATATATATATATATATATATATACATAAATAATATTTTAGTAATTAATTTTCTTTTTTTTTATTGAGACCCTTTCATTTGGTACCCTAGTTAGATACCTTCTTCGCACTTATATATATGTATTTCAAGCAGATAAGATTACAAAAGAAAAAATGATTTGGAAGGAGTATTGCTATTATGCGCTATAGTATGTCAATCATTCTCAACTTTGATATAATCAGAGTAAGATAAATTTCATTTTTACTTTGAATTCATACAATATAATTTTTTAACGAAGACTACGTTCATGATACTTACCTTGGTCACTTTTAGGGTTGGTGTCATAATGTAACAAGTGGGCATACTAGCTATAAAAAGAAACGGCATGCAATGATAGTTTAATAATAATGGTTAATAATAGAACTATGTCAATAATGGATCTATTTTTTGTGGACATCCACATTAATGTTGTAGAATTAATCTAAATTTTTAATTTAATTATTATGAATCATGAGCCCCACTTAATTATAAGCTAGAAACATTACTGCAAAGTGACAAAGTATTAATTCTTTGATAATATAATATTAATTCTTGTTTACAAAAGCAAGCTCAAGGAATTTATTGGGTCGTAGTGGAATGAATGTGATCCCTATCTTTAATCAGAGATTCAAGTTTGAATCTCTAAAAATATAAAAAAAATTATTGTTGGAAGCATTATCTTATAATGCGCGAATTCAAATTTTGTCAAGTCCTAATATAATTACTAAATAGAAAACCAAATATATTTTGTAAATTAGTTGAGTTGTTTAGAGAAAGATAAATGATAGTTTAGACAAATATTTTAATAATTACTAAAGCTATTAGATATATTTTTCAAGAGGTGCGTAAAGAATGACTTTCTTTACCATAATGTCAAAAGATTATATAATATAAAAAATAATTTAAGATTTTTTGTTGCTCTATTTATCTTCTAAGTGTACCACAAACTTGAAACATCATATGGGTATATTTAATATTCATAAGTAAACTTCATCAATTCAATTGGGAAAAATAAATAAAAATATATTAAATTGGGAAAAATAAATAAAAATAACATTAATTACTACTATACCTGGGATAAGGTGATCCTTTAATTGGTTTTTGGCCATACTTCCTCCAAGTACAAGAATCAGATGGAGGATAAATATCCCCTTTATAATTACTTCTTGATATATCACAATCTTTAATTGGCACTGAAATTACTCTCTTCTTTGCTCCTTTTTTACTACAATAATTCAAAAACTATAACAAATTATTTCCTCAATATATCACCACTCACCAATTACCCCAAATCACTAGAAAAAAAACGTTAATTTCTGATGGACATTTCATTTGAACATAGCTCGTGATAAGGGATTTTTGACATAAAAAAAAAACGCCTAAAATGTTATCAACGAGATAAATTCCATTAGAAATTAGCGATTTTGTGGTGCTGATCGACCCCTCACTAAAAGAAGAGGGAAAAAGAATCAAGAATTCATATACAAATTACCTTAATTTTCTAGGTAATGACATGTTAACTTCAGTTGTTTCATCATCATCAGATACAGAGCCCTCAGCTGAGTTTTGTGCTATAGAATCTTCTTTGTATTGTTTCAATTTTATCAAATGCCTTTGAAATGAGTCTTCTTGCTTATGAAAATATGGATCTTTTTGTAGCTTCACACCTTCCATGACCAAAAATTAATAAGCTAAAGCTAGGTTGTGTTGAAATTAAATCTTCTTTGTTACAATTTTTTTTTTGGTAGCTATATTCTTCAATTTCAAGAACTTTGAAGGCTTTAAATATGAGGTGCATTCAAGGAAGAAGTAAAGTGATGAAATTTGGCTTAAAATAATATGTGGTGAAGGAAAAAATATATTCCTCTCGTCCTAGTTCATATGACACACTTTTTTTAATCAGGTAGAGAAAGAATTATACGTTTCTATATTTAATAACAATTTAACTTTACAATGTTCATTTTATCCCTAATGATATGATCTATAACGATACAAATATTTATGGCTTATTTTAAATCAGAAGTGTCAAAAGATTTTTTTTTCTTTTTTAAATTCCGTATTCAGTCAAACTATATCATATAAATTGATACGTGGAATAGTTAAATGTTTGACAGATTGGTAATAATATAGTTTATTAAGGACGTGGGAGCAATTAAGACATAAGAATAATAATTGTGACAAAGGGGTGCTGTGTTCATGTAAGAAAAGATACTTTTTAAAAGGGCCTCTAAAACTTAATTTGTTTTTTCTTTTCTTTTTTGCCCCTATACTTATAATTAAATATTGATAAGACATGAAAGAAATTTCGCACATTATTTATATCAAGTTGGACAATTTATTATATCCAAAAAAATAGATAAATTTGACTAAAAGAAGGATTATATTGAGAATGGCATCTTGATACTATTATTGTATACTATTAGATTAAAATGGACTGAATTATAAAATTTGTTTGAGTCATAATTTGCTCAAATTTACATTGAGTTAAAATGCGCTAAAATCAAGTTAACTCAAATTTACTTTGAGTTAAAATGGACTAAAATCGAGTTAAGTACAAACAGTGATCAAGTTAATAAAGATTTGAATGTACTTTTTTGTGTTTTATTTCCTTTCTGGTGTCTGTCTATCTAATAGTCATTTTAAAAATTTTATTAATAACCACGGCCTTTCACTACAATTAATATCAACCATTACATAGAGAGTTAAGAAAACACATTTTGGACAAAGGTTTTTTAGCCAATTGCCAAAAAAAAAATTGCAAGAGTGTCTCTATAAACTGATGACAAAATTGGTACGTAGCTAAAATTAATTATTCCAATATAAAATTTTAGTTTCTTTTTTTTTTGATGAAGTAAATGTAAATTTTAGTTTCTTTTCATTATATTTTTCTAGATGACTTTTTTTCTATTACTAGTAACCAAAATTATTGGACAACTATTTTATCATTTTGGTCCAAAACGACAAAACAAAGAGAGGTAGAGAGGTTGTTTCTGATAGACTCTTAAAACAAGTAAAAAGATTAGCATAAGTAAAGAAATCGTAACAAAATATTATAGAAAGCATGGCAAAACGTTCGGAAAACATAGCCAAAAATGAAAGCAAACTAACATATCCAGATATGCCAAATAACATTAACTCACCAAAACTTTTCAACTCCTCAAAGAGTAATAGTAATTGTTGGTCTACAAAATGGATAAAAAACATAACACTTGCTGGGGAAACAAACTGATCCAACACTGGGTTTTCCAACTTACTGAATGTTTGAAGATTTGTTAAGGATAACACCTTCATATTTGACCTGGAACCACTTCATTGAGTCCTCTTTTGTGACCCTGTGTTGAATTCCAACTCGAGACTTGCATCTACGACGACGAGCAACACGGTATCCTGGGCGCTCTAGCACAACATAGAAATCCATACCGTAGATACCGGTTGAAGGATCATACCTGTAAAACAGATAAAAGAATAGATATGTCAAACACAGCACAATCATCGTACATCCTATGCTCAGTGGCTGGGTTTACTTCTCTATATTTCGACTCCTCTGAGTAAAAATCCCAACTCAATCATTGACCACACTCGTATAGAACTTGAGGAAGACACAACCCAAGAAAATCTTGAAGATGAAATATATGCTTAAAATGAAAAGCTCTAGCAACGTAATTTAAAGCTTAATGATCCATATGCAAAAGAGCACAACCCTTGCAGCGCTTCTAACTCATTAGGCAGAATGTTATCAATACTCAAAATAAAAAATAGGGTGAAAGTACTCCAAATAAAATTATTAATTATATAAGCAAGATACAAATCTGCTTACTTAATTCCAAGATCAATGTGCTCCTGGATACCAAAACCAAAGCAGCCAGTTTCACTGAAGTTTCTTCTCAACAACTCGTACTCCTTGACTTTCAATCCACTCTCAAGGAGCTGCATAGCTTTCTCTCCTCTCACGGTGACATAGCAAGCTATCTTCTCATTACGCCTGATTCCGAAGGATCGCACAGTATACCTAGCTGTCAAAGAGAGAAATACAGGCAACAGAGGAGACTAAACATCATCAATAAAAGAAACGAGGCATAAACACTTCATCAGTTATATTAACAAGCAATGGAATAAAACAAATCATGGGATTTATTTATTTGCCTCAGTACAAATGTATCAATGTATAAACACCGTTTTATTAGTATCTTATGAGAGTCCAGATATTATTCAACAATTCCAAAACTCAGAGTTCCTTTAATTCATGCATATATAGGTGAAGAAATCCACAAATAACTAGGAGATTCTTCCCATCTATCCTAGTCTTGGTGGACAAAGTTACTGGGTACTTCTTATTGGTGGGAGGTGGGAGGTGGGAGGTGGCAGGTATACTCAAAAACTTCAACATGGATGGATAGATGCCATACGGCCGTTAGCTATTAAGGCAATGGAATTAGTCGAGGTGCGCGAAAACTGGCCCGGACACCACGGTCATAAAAAAAAGGGCATACAACCATTAATTATTGGTTTCTTTCATGCTAAAGTGTGTCGATAAGATTCACTTCATAATGCCAAAAACAACTACGCCTCAAACCCAAACTAGTTGAGGTGTGTTAGATGAATCCACAATATCCATTCCACCACATATGAGCCTGTTTTCACTATTCATATAGGATAAACAATTGGTTACTCCCACAACCTGATATTTACACCTCAATCTATATTACGCCATTATATGAATCTTATTTATTTAAACACTAAACAACTCTATGGAAATTAGATCCACATCTCCACAGTACTAATATTGCATTTCACAGAGAGGTGCCTAAATATCAGAAATGAGAAAAAAAGGGAACAAATTGAAGGTTCAAAAAGTTCACCTTTGGAGAAAACAGGGGATTGACCACTTAGTTGCTCCAAGACCTACAAATATGAATCAACGCATCGCTGATTTCAGTTTCACAACAACAACAAAAAAAAAAACTTCTAAAGCAGCCTCAAACACTTTAGAGAAGGAGAATGACCTTGGCCGCCCTGGTAAGCCTATCTCCGCTCTCACCGACAGAGATGTTGAGGACTAGCTTCTGAACCTTGATATCCCTCATTGGGTTGCTCAATTTCTTCTCTGACGCCTACTCATTCAATTGAGAATCAATGTATGAAGATCAGTGGTTTTAGATATAAAGAAAACTGACTCGTATGTCATAAACACATATATTAGCGTTCAATATAGTCAATTAGAATCGCAGAAAATTGATTCTTACATCATAAACACAAAATAGCGGGTTCAAATTAGTCAATTACATTTGCCGAAAAATTAATTCTTTTTTTTTACAATAAAATTGATTCTTACTTCATAGAAACAAATTAGTAGATGCACTTTAGTCATATACATTTGCAGAAAGTTAACTCTTACTTCATAAAAAACAAAATAACGGGTTCAAATTAGTCATTTAGAATTACAAAAAAAAAATGTTTCTTACATCATAAATGCAAATTATTAGGTTCAAATCAGTCATTTATATTAGCAGAATATCGATTCCATCTTTTTTTTTTATAACCGTGGTGTCACGACCAGCTTGTGCACACCTCAACTCCTTCCACAAGCTACCTGCCACCTCCCACCAGCAACAGGTACTAGATAACTGTACTTAAACCAGGTATCGCCGTAGCGGTAAGTGATCCCTTCTACTTAAACACATACTAATTGGTGCACATTAATCATTTAGATTTGCAGAAATTGATTCTTACATCATAAATCACTAATTACAGCAGAAAATTGATTCTTACACCATAAACAAAAACTGATAGGTTCAAATTAGACATTTAATTAGCAGAAAAATTGATTATTTACTTATTAAACACAAATTAGTAGATCCAGCCCGCAATTTTACAGCCAAAAAAAAAACTCATCCATTGGTATTAATTTGAAGGCAAAAATAACAACAAATAAATATGAAACCGAAAACGTACCATTGGATTCCGTTCTGAAGAGCTTTTTTTTTCCTGCAGAAGAAGATGAAGAAGCGGCGAAGTAGGGTTTATTGCAAAGATTTAAAGCAGATAGAAAATTTGGACTTGATTTAGTTGGGCTTGGGCTAATGTTGTATTTTTATCATCTTTTTTTTTTTTTAATTTGGGCTATGGGATCACTTGTACTTTTGTCCCTAATTTGTGTTGGTCTTTAATATAGGACAAACAAAATAAATATCACTAGTTTATGGTCTAATTACGTGTCTTTTCATGAGTTTTCAAAATTATTATTGGTGGCAAATTTTGGTTCCTAGCGTCCAGATACATGTATCTAGAATGCATGAGGTCAACATTAGGTATAACTTGTTTCAGATATAATGTATCCAAGTTGATTCCGTGTATCTAGGATACACTGACTCTCTCGCTTGCATTTCTTGTATATCGCTCGGATCTCTCCTTTTTTCGTTCGTCACTCTCCCTCTCTCTCTCTCTCTCACTCGCCTCTCGCTCGATGTATTTGTATTTCAGAGCGTATTTGAAATGTATATAGTATGATTCGCATGTTTCTGGGATACACTAACTCTCTCACTCGCCTCTCTTCTTATGTATATGTATTTTAGAGTGTATTTGATTGTTAAAATACATGTATATAGGTGTATCTAACTTGAAATCTGACATGAAATTATTAATTAGTGAGACAATATGTAATTATTTCAAACTATATGGAGAACTAGTAAATAGAGAGAAATATTGAAAACACTCCTAAACTCGATGTGAATTATTAGTTTCATCCTTGAATTATTGAAAACCTTAAAAACACCTCTTTACTTGACTAATTGAACTTAAATACGCCCCGATCTTGCGACATGAACGAAATATACCCCTAAATTTTTGTCAAATTTAGGAGTGTTTTCAACACTTCTCTCAACTTTTATTAAAAGTCCCATGCTCCTACAAGAGTGTGAGACCATTTGTTATGTCATGTAGCAGATCAGGTGTGTATCTAAGTTTAGTTAGTCAAGTAGAGAGATGTTTTTAATGTTGTCAATAGTTCGGAATGAAACTAATAATTTGCGTCAAGTTCAAGGATGTCTTCATTACTTCTCTCTAGTAAATATGGCAAGAATGTTTGTATAATTAGATAGTTTTTCCTTTAATTTATATTCCTCGTAAAAAATAGTATTTTTGTAGGGCATAATATCTCACAAGTTAAAACTTGATCTATTCACATACTATCATTGAATACGCTTTTTGTAATCGATAACAACTATATTGAAACGGAAAATGATGGATCCATCTATAATTTTCAAAAATCATAATGCAATGAGAATTTTCTATCACTGAATTATGCATAAAATTCTAAACATGAAACGAACACGAGGTACAAAAACGATGGATATATTTAAACAAAAATGCACTTATTAAAATAGCAAATAGGTACCAAAATGGTGAAGAAGAGATTCTAAGATTCAAATTGTTTTGTTGATTTTTTTTTTTACTTCTATAGAAATTTGAACTCCAATGCACCCAAAATGACATATTTTCGCATCCCTCCGGGTCAAGGCAATAATGAAGAATATTACTTACGTCTTCTTTATTTTATTTTTTTATAATCAGTTGTTCGATATTTGATTGATTTTCTTTTCATATGATCACGTTTTTATTTTAATAGCTCAATTATAATTAATTTTAATTCTTCAACAATAGTCTTTTTTTTTTATAACCATTAGAAAATTACTACTATACGTATTACAAATATTTAGGATTTAGAAAAATTAATTTTCCTTATACAGTCCTGACATTAGAAATATAGTAATATTTCTTTTAGAAATGTAGTAAAAAAAAATTTCAAATTTATAAGTTTTTAATTAAATGACAGTAAAATTTTGTATGATATTTTAAAACTTTGAATTAAACTACTTAAAACTTATAATCTACTAATATGATTTTTGATAACAACAACCAAGATATTGTATTCCATTAAATGGGCTAACATTTTATCAACTTGAATCCTTACCAAGTTATATAATAAAATAATAACGCATTGCATACTAAGTTATAAACCATAAACACATATGAATATTTAGTTATATAATAAACCTAAAAAATAGGTTTTCAACCCTCAAAACCTAAAACATATTTTTTAGTGACATTATCTGTGAACTCATAACCTATGAGAGAAAAAAACACTAAAACTAATGAGGCTAAGAAGATCTACCCTATGAGAGATAAAAGCACTAAAATTAATGAGGCTAAGAAGGTGGAAGATCTTGCTTTGAACAAAAAAGGAATTGAAGATTTAATTCAACAATAAGTCCATCAAAAAGAATAAAGAATATGCATAACTTTCCGTAGAATTAAAAAAAGAGCACATTTATCAGGGTAATTCCTTTTGAAATGCAATGTTGATGGTAGACTTATAGGAGATTCATTTTGAAAATCATCTTTAAAATAGAATTGAACTGATGTTGTGTTTGATGGTGTCATGATATTGAAAAAAAATGAAAGTATTATGTGATAAAGAACAGTTGGGGCTAAATTGAGGTTATTGTGAGTGTGCTCCAATTGATATACTTCATATTTTTGTGTTTGAATACTTCCTTTTTTTTGTGTTCAAATTTGAAATTTGAGACTATTATTCTCTTTATCTTTTGAATTACTAATTCATATTTGTTACCTTTAATAACCATGTCCTTTTTTAATTAACCAAAATTTGATCAGTTGGTAGTATTTAATTTAATTAACCAAAATTTGATTGGTTGGTGGTATTTGACTTAATCAACCAAAATTTGATCGATTGATGATATTTAACAAATTTTAACAAGTGTTTAATACTAATCGCCTTTAGTTAGAATTCTTACCTAGAATCTAGAAGTTAGTACGTCCATTAAATGAAACTATTTTAATTTACTTAGTTAAGAAGTTAGATATTTTGTAGCTCAATTGATTGACTACTTAAACTTTTACTTATTTGATGCAAATATGATTCCCCATCTACTAACTCCTCCATTTTCCCTCTCTTACCCTCATTTTAAAAAAAAAAAAAAAAATATATATATATATATATATATTTATATATATTTCAATTCACTCTAATAATTAGGTGGTGATTCTCTTTAAATAATAAAAGTCGAATTTTCCGAATATGTTATACTCTAGGTTTGACTCAACTTGACGATTCCAATGGGTACAAATAGGTTCTAAACCATGACAAACTTTGGGTTAAAAATTGAATACAAATTTGTTAAAAATAAATGCTTTTTACTATTAAAAATCTCAAATTAGTAAAGTATGAATTATTTGATATGCTATTTTTATCAAATGATGTAACTGATAAACTGTGTATAGATATATTATAAATAGGGGAACTTTCACATATAACCACTCAAAAATAGCTTAATTACGCTCTATAGCTATAGTTTACTAATTACGATTCGTAGCTACATGTTATAGGGAGAAGAGTGGCGAGCGAGATTGGGAGAGGGAGAAGAGAGGCGAGCGAGAGAGAGCAGAGAGTAGAGAGAGGTGAATTGTATATGTATATTTGTCGAATTGTATATGTATATATGTCAAATAATTGTATATATGTACCTAATATACATATGTATTTCTATATTTGGTGAGCAAGATTGAGAGACGGAGGAGAGAGGTGAGCAAGATTGGGAGAGGGAGGAGAGAGGCGAGCGAGAGAGTGCAGAGAGGCGAATTGTATATGTATATCTGTCAACTAATTGTATATATATAGCTGATATATATATATATATATATATATATATATATATTTGTATATCTGGCGAGAGAGATTGGGAGAGGGAGGAGAGAAGCGAGCGAGATTGAGAGAGAAAGGAGAGAGGCGAGTGAGAAAGGTCAGAGAGTGGAGAGAGACTAATTGTATTTGTATATATGTCATATTACTATATATATATATATGTGTGTGTGTATAATTTATATTTGTATATGTATAAAAGAGGACAAGTGACATAATTAAAGCTAAAACTAAGCTACGAGCCATAATTAATTCAAACTATAGCTATATTAGCTATTTAACTAGAATTTATTTACTTTTCCGCGTAATTTTCCCTTATAAATATAGTTATAACAGAATGAAGACATCTATTTACTCATATCCTTCAAAACTCTAGGAAAATGTAGGATGTTGTGCCAGAGGAAGAAGACTTGCAATTAGAGCTGTCAAAATGGGTTGGTCCAACCCAACCCTAACGAGCTAGAGAGTTAAATGGGTTGGGACGACCCGACCCTTTTAATTTAAGGGCCTATAAAATAGCAGTCCAACTCAGCCCTAAGTGGGCAACGGGTTGGGACGGGTTGGCGCTTCAACTAAAAAATGAACAATATTACTCTCTTAGAAAGAGTATCTAAGAGTATTGAACGTTGACGTTTATGAACACGACATCAATACATACAAATTTTCATTTATGAATCACACACTTCAGTAAATACTTAGAAAAATACATTTATGAATCACACACTTCGGTGAATACATACAATGATACAAAAATACATAATGGTCGACGTAAGATCATTCCACCATTCCTTCCACAAAAAACTAGCTAGTATAAAAGATTTGATTTTTTATTTTTAAAAATATTTATTGATAAAAACATTACAAATAAAACACTACTAAAAATATATATAAAAAATATTTTTAAATATTCATAGCCCACGGGCTGGCCTCTGAGGCTTGCGGGTTGAGCCTACAAAGCTAGGGGGCCAAATAAGGCTGGGCTAAAGAGCCTCGTTCCTAAATGGGCCAAAAAAATTAGGCCCAACCCCACTTAATTTAAGGGTTGGGTTGGGCCGGCCTGCTGAGCTTCTCGAACCTATTGGTACAACAAGGAGGGACTGTTATTTCACGTAGCATCAACGAGCATGGGTTGTATAATAGACTAAATTTCTTAAAACAGATCTAAAAGAACTTTCAGTTCACGATGCAACATTTATAACATTTTGTTCGTCTCTTCACCAATTATCAAAACTCTGTTTTTTTGCCCTTTTTTTTGGAATTCTTCTGTGTCACAAATATATGAACACTATTCAACTTATGAAGGCATAATTTTTCATTGTTTACTACAATTTGAAAAATACTTGAACTTAATAGCATTGGTTCTAAAAATTGTTCTTAAAGAACTCCTCCTCATCCTCTTGATTATCTAATATCTCCTCTTGACCTTCAGTTTCTATTTTTTAACTACAAAAAGTGCAAAACATATTAGACCACCCATTCAAGTTTAACACTTTGGTGATAAGGTTCACAATAATTAAATTTGTATATCTTAATGATTCGTAACTGGCAACATAGTACACAATATATAATTGTAGTGAATATAAAATTGTATGTGCATTTATTAGTAGCTAAATTAAACTTGTACCTTAAATAAAAGATGAGTTATTGGGGTCCAAGTTGTTGTTGTTGTTGTTGCTGCTAAGGTTGTTGCTTGTTCACACTTCACTACTGTGAGATTATTCTAGAGTTTAACTTTAGTGATACATAAAGCTGTTAGGGTTTTACTCTGATTTTCTTACTATAATTTAAGATTTATTTTTCCTTAAAGAAAAGAAAACATTACTATAAATGTTTTTACTTTTTTTTAAAGGAAAATATAATATTATTTCATATTTGGTTTATTCTTTCCTTTTAGGAAAATGTTTTGGAGTAGCTAGTCTTTTTCTAGTAAGAAAATGTTTTAGGACTCTATAAATATATGTTTGTTTCTTCTAACACAATAACAATAACATGCACAATGTAATCGTTTAGAGACTTTTGTTTGTGGGGAGATTTATTCTCTCTAAAGTTTCAATGTTTTTCTTTATATTAGTTTTGATATAATAATATTTTGATTTTTAGTATAAGTTTTTGTTATTTGATTTATCAACTATATAATTTGCAAATTGTAAGCTTCCGCATGACGCCCTAATTCACCTTCATAACCCAACAAAAGCCACATAGGATCTGAGGCGTGGACAACATAAAAGACTTGAGAAAACAAAAGGGAGAATTGTTTAATTTGTTATGCATCTATTAAAAACTTCTATCATATTTTGCTAAAAAGAACCTAAACATTGTACTTCTTTTTTTCAAATAAATAAATCACATTCACAAATTTTATCCCTCCATGCCACAAATCACAAGTGATCCATAAACTTAACTGAAGTTCCAAGATCAGTTCTATATTAATCAAGAGTGATGTCTTAAATGGAGCAATATGGTCAATGAAGATTTATATGGCTAATTCCAACTTAATTAAAATTGTGACGTCATAGTTCTTGTTGCTAGTTTAGACTTAAAGTCCAAAAATAATTCACAAGTTAACAAAATATGAAATTGTATTACATTATCTCTTATCTACAACAAAAATTCAAAAGAACGACTAGCTTTAATAAAGAAATTAAGCTTTTTGCTTCTCCATGGCAACATCTTCGATATATCTCTCCATGAATTTGAGATTCACACATTCATGGATCTGAAAGCATCTAATTTGGTCAGATCTATGTGGGAATCTTATTATTCAGACTCTTTTCAAAACACTAATTATTTCCCGTAAAGCTCAAACAACATGAATGTGACTTAAAATATTGAAGGGAGTTATTCATACTCAAGCATATGAATGAATGCAAATGAACCATTTCGCAGAGTTCAAGGGTACATTTGAATCGATTAAGAGTGACAACTAAATATATATAGCGAGATTGACTACAATTTTAGAAATTTGTCGACTTTTTTTTCTTTATTGTTATAAAATGCAAATTGTTTCTAATAATACAATGTAACTTTACACCTAAATATTATCTCATCACCGAAAGCATCCTATAAAATAAGAGTCGGTTACCGATCGGTAGATCATCTTCACAACCGCTTAAACTTGCTAGATAAGTATAAGTTGGCTGTCCACCGCCTTTTTCATAATTGAGATGGTTTAACGACAAAAAGTATAATTAAAAAAGAGAAAACACATTACTTTTTTATTTATCTTTCATCAGTAACCTTAACACGTGTATTTTAAGTTTCGTAACAATTTTTTTATGCCAATATAGTATATAATGTTTTCTTATTATTTGTCATCGTATTTTCACTTGCGTAGTTTTTATATTTAAAACTATCCAACCCTGAAAATTGCTCTTCTTTTCTTCATTTAAATCGAAGGTCTATCAGAAACTATAAGAAATAAGTCTCCACATTTACAAGTAAAAAAGTAAAATCTACATAGTATAGATACAATTATTTTCAAATTACAAAAATTTAATTTAAAAGACGATAATTGATTTGAATCAAACTATTAACGGAAAATATGAATAAATCATTTGCAAAATATAGACATTTTCTCCCATTTGGTATTTCATGTGACTTGTGAGCAGAAACTTAGGGCAATAATTTCCAGGTGGTCAAACAGGGTAAGCGAAAAAAAGCCAAATCTCCAAATTACACCCCCAAAAGGCGCAGATAAAATAATCGTTCACTCGAACGAAATCCTTCTCTCTCTCTCCTCTTTCGTCCGGGCGATCTCTCCGTATTTCATCGCCGAAGGTATGAATTTTTCTGCTTTTGTTCACTTCGCAATCCTCGCCGGAACTTCGTTTTTGTTTTTACATGCTATAATTAAGTATGCTTTTTGTTGTGCGTATGAACTCAGCAGATATGTCTTTTTTGTGGTAGATCAATCTTATGAAATGAGGTGTAGTTGATTGTGTGAAAGGTTAAATTCATGTGTTTTTTTCTGTTTATTGGTGAAGTTTTAATGATATAATTATGTATGATTTTGTGTGCGTATGAACTCAGCAGATATGTGTCTTAGTGGTAGATCAATCTTATGAAATGAGGCGTAGTTGATTGTGTGAAAGGTTAAATTCATGTGTTTTTTTCTGTTTATTGGTGAAGTTTTAATGATGTAATTATGTATGATTTTGTGTGCGTATGAACTCAGCAGATATGTGTTTTTGGTGGTAAATCAATCCTATGAAATGAGGAGTTAATATTTTAAAGAGAGAAGTACTGAAAGCATTTCTGAACTTGTGTAAATTATTAGTTTCATTTCCGAACTACTGACAGCCTTAAAAGCATTCCTCTACTTTACTAATAAACTTAGATATACCTTCAATATATCTCTGATCTATCACATGACATAGCAAGTGGTCTCAAACTCTTGTAAGAGTATGGAGCTCTTAATGAAAAGCCAAGAGAAGTGTTGAGAACACCCCTAAACTTGGTGAGAATTTAGGAGTGTATTCCACTCATGTTGCAAGATTGAGGGTGTATTTAAGTTCAGTTAATCAAGTAAATGAGTGTTTTTAAGGTTGTCATTGGTTCGAGGATGAAATTAATAATTCGTGCCGAATTTAGGGATGTTTTCAATACTTTTCTCTTTCTTAAAACGTCACTGAATTATGAGAAATCATGTAACAAAGTCAGTGAACTTTGTTTTATATCAATAAAGTCAGTCAACTTAAAGATTTTATCTTCAAAAACCACTCAACTGCATTTATCACTAAAATAAATTTAACATGACAAATAATATATAATTTTATGTATATAATTATGAACCCCATGAATAAATAATATTATAAAATCTATTTATTATTATACCCAACCCACCCACAAATTGGGTTCATCTTAAAACTAAATATGTATGTGATTGTGTTACAAGTAGTCAACAGAACAACTTTCTCTGTTATGATTCAAGGAACACAGTTCACGAATTGCTCGAGGCCATTGTGTTTCCGGGATAGAAATTTTTTGCCGCACTTCAAAGTTCAAACTGGTGCCGTATGAATGTTAATTGAATCACAGAACTCTAGCTAAAATACCATAACTGCAAGTAAAATTAGAACCTCAATCCTCATAATTTGAAACCTCAATACCACATATTATATTTATAGTTCAATCAAAGCCATAGATTTAGTTGTAGTCATTACTAAACCTCAATCCCCAATTAGCTAGTAGATGATATAGAGGAAGCTGCTTTATTTAGTCTTTAGATGAACTCAGTTTGTGGGTGGATCGAGTATGATGATAAATAGATTTCATAATTTTATTTATTTATGGGGTTCATAATTATATACATAAAAAATATGTTATTTTGCCATGTTAAATTTATTGTAATGATAAATGTAGCTGAGTGATTTTTGAAAATAAAACCCAAGTTGAGTGATTTTATTGAAATAAAACAAAGTTAAATGACTTTGTTAGATAATTTCTTAGACCTTTTAAGATATTAACTTTGAAATGAGGCGTTGATCGTGTGGAAGGTTAAATTCATGTGTTTTCCTGTTTATTTCATGCTATAATTATGTATGCGTTTGTTTGCTTATGAATTCTGCAGATATGTGTTTTTGTGGTAGGTTAACAGCCATATTAATTATAGTCTTAGATTAATCTTCTGAAATGAGGTGTAGTTGATTGTGTGGAAGGTTGAATTCATGTGTTTTTCCTGTTATTTCGTGTTTTATGTGTGCGTATGAACTCCGCATATGTGTTTTTTGTGGTAGGTTAATGGACTTGTTTATTGTAGTCTAAGATCAATCTTCTGAAATGAGGTGTAGTTGATTGCGTGTAAGGTTAAATTCATGTGTTTTTGCAGTTCTTAGTAACTTGAAACTGAATAAAATATGTTCTTTTTGTTTTGTTTTTCTTTTCGATTAATTGGTTACTGAATGACAGTATTGATTTTCTTCCATCGAGTTTTTTTGCATCAATTGAGACATGGATCTGCTTGGGATATTCCTCATATATTTCTTAATTCCCAAAGTGTCTTGAGTTTCTTTTTGTTCTTTTTTGAGTTTTCGGTTGTTTTGGTAATTTGCTAAGGGTTTATTTATGGCGGTGTAAAGGGATATGCTACTTAAAGCTAATTAGTGGTAAGTGTCTATAGTAATTAGTAAGTTGAAAAATAAGGTAAGTGACCTGCTATAGGACAAACTATATTGATAGTGTAGCTAGTTTTAACTTTTTTTATTTAATGGTGGTGTCTGGGCTGTCCACACCTCAACCATTCCAGGTGGTCAAAGTGGGCAAGCGAAAAAAAGCCAAATCTCCATATAAAACCCCCAAAAGGCCCGGATAAAACAATCTTCACTCAAACGAATCCTTCTGTCTGTCTCTCTCTCTCCTCTTTCCTCCAGACAACCTCTCCGTGTTTTATCGCCAAAGGTATGATTTTCTCCATTTTTGTTCCCTTCGCAATCTTTTTTTTTCTTCCTTCTTTCCATGCTATAATTATGTATGCTTTTTGTGTGCGTATGAACTCCGCAGATGTGTTTTTTTGAGGTAGATCAATCTCTTATGAAATGAGGCGTAGTTGATTGTGTGAAAGGTTAATTTCATGTGTTTTTCCTATTTATCGGTGATTTTTTCATGCTATAATTATGTATGATTTGGTGTGCATATGGACTCTGCAGATGTGTTTTTGTGGTAGGTTAACAGCCATATTAATGATAATCTTGGATCAATCTTATGAAACGAGGTGTAGTTGATTTGTGGAAGGTTGAATTCATGTTCTTTTCCTGTTATCTCATGAGTTTTGTGTGCATATGAACTCCACATATATGTGTTTTTGTGGTAGGTTAACGGCCATATTAAATTATAGTCCAAAATTAATCTTCTGAAATTCGTGTGTTTTTGCAGTTTTTAGAAATTTGAAACTGAATAAAAATATGCTCTTTTTGTTTTTGTTTTTCTTCGATTCGTTGGTTACTGAATGACAGTATTGTTTTTCTTCCATTGAGTTTCTTTGCATCAATTGAGGCATTGATCTGCCTGGGATATTCCTCCTAATATTTCTTAATTCCCAAGCCTTGAGTTTCTTTTTGTTCTTTTTTGAGTTTTCAGCTGTTTTGGTGATTTGCTAAGGGTTTATTTATGGTGGTGTAAAGGAATAGGTTATTTAAAGCTAATTATTGGTAATTGGTAAGTGTCTATAGTAATTAGTAAGTTGAAAATTAAGGTAAGCGACCTGCTATAGGATAACATATATTGGTAGTGTAGCTAGTTTGAACTTTTTTTGACTCCCACACCTCAACTATTCCTTTGTGAACTTGCTACCTCTTACCAACACAAAATAATTTTAACAATGTTAGTGTTTATAATTTTAATCCATTTATAAATATGGATTACTAGTGAAAAATGGATTGTTAGAAAAAAAAAAACAATTTTTCATGGACTTGCTTTTCTTGGAAATGGAATATTGGGTATAGATTGATACTGTAGCTTTTTTTGGTAACGGTGGTGTCAAAAGTATTTGCTATTAATAGGGCTTCAAGCTCTATTTTGGGAATTTAGTTTAGTATTAAATAGTTTCTCCTCGAATAGTTGAATTTGGATTACAGTGCTAAATTGATGTTGTTTTCTGCAACGCGGAGTTTAACGGTTGGTTTTTGTCTGTTCAGTAGGTGGCAATGATAATAGAAAGCTGGATCCATTAAGCACCACGTGGATATACGATCATCACTTTTGTTTGTGTTAAAAGTCCAGCCTGTGCCTGATTTGTACTTGAAGGGTCTTCTGAGAAATAGAGGACCCTTCAGACAGGATTTCTTGAGTTAACTTCGAGCTGTTAACTACAAGACAAGTTTGTTTGCATAGGCGGTCAGGGTAAAGGTGGTCGGTTTGATAAACATGCCAGCTGTACAAAAGCTTTATAACGCCTGTAAAGCATCACTTTCTACTAATGGACCCATATCAGAAGATGCTCTTGAGAAAGTCCGTTCCCTCTTAGGTTGGTGTCATAAAAAATTCGATCTCTTTTTAAATCGTACTTAATTGTTGGACACGTGTATAGGTTTCAATCAACCATGTGATTTAGTTGATTCATTTGGTTTTTGTTCTAGTTACTCTATTTATATCTAGAAGGAGAGCCTTGGAGCAACGGCAGAGTTGTCTCCGTGTGACTTATAGGTCATGGGTCGAGCCATGGAAGCAACATTAGGGTACACAGTCTATATCACACCCCTTGGGGTGTGGCCCTTCCCAGTACCTTGCGAGAACGTGGGGTGCCTTCTTCTGCGTGGATGACATTGCTTTCTCTAGTAATGACTTAGCTTCGATAAATGCGCTTAAGCGAAGATTAAGAACCCAGTTTGATATGAAAGATTTAGGAGACTCAAAGTCTCTTCTGGAGATTAAAGTGATGAGGTCGCAAAGAGTTTTATTCACCGGGTTGCTCTTTATTTATTTCTACATGTTGGTGAAGGCTGTTTTTGTTTTTTTGGGGGGGGGGTGGGGGTTGTAGTACAACTTTTCATACGGAAATGTACTACGTTGACATCGGGACAACACAGTAGAAAAGCTGAACATTTTTTTTGGATCTTGCTTGTTCCTTATCTTTTGCTTAGTAGTTGGAGTAGAGAATTATGCCTATCATTTTTATATTCAAGTAAAATCTCTTACTTTTGCATTAAGTAGATTTAGCACCCTTCTCTTTTTGTAAACATTTTACTTGACTATTTCTTACACCATTTTTGAGATCAGGCACTATGAATTTATTTATATTAAGAAGAGACAACAACAACATACTTAGTGTAGTTACACAAGTGGGGTCTAAAGAGGTTAGTTTGTACGCAGACCTTACCCTTGCCTTGGAAGGTATAGAGATTGATTCCGATTATAAAGAGAAGAGACTGGACACTATAATTTTCAGTCAGTTTTCCACAAGTTGATAAATTATGTCTTTGTTGGTGGTATTATATTAAAAGTTTGATGTCTTAACTATTGCATGCATCCCGGGGTAAATGGTGAAATGTATTATCAGCTAAAAGGACAAATCACTGTCCGGTTGTGCTCTGGGCATAAATACACTGGTAAAAAATAGTTCCCTCTAACAAAATCTGTTGGAGAACATTAAATTCATTCCTTCTAAGTAAATGAAAAGATTATGCTAGTTATTACCATGCAAACTGAAGATGGGTGCAGCCTTGCATGTGTAGCAAATGAGCCAGACATGTTGTATTATCTGTGTTATTAATGGGTTATCTATATTTTTCTTGTCGAGCAAACTAACATTATCTTTGAATCAGATGAGTGTTCAGATTAGTTTTTGTACTTGAGCTCTCTGGGGGTGGGCATAGTTTGGCCCAACCCGGCATCCAAACTTTTTGGATATTTGGTTTAGATTTTTGGATTCAAGGTGGGGAATGGATATCAATTTAGTTTTGGGGGGCATAAGTCGTGTGGGGAGAGTGAGTTGAAGTCTGTTTTCCCCAACTTAGATAGTATATCGTGCGAGAAGGAGATGACAGTACAATTATGTGGGCCACATGTGGGGAAAGGTCACCGAGATTTGAGATTTAGAAGGAACCTTTGGGATTGGGAAATGGAGGAATTCCAATGCCGGATTGAATTCTTATATATAGGCACAATGTTTCTTGTAACATTGTTGACTTGTGGAGATGGCATGGGAGTAGGGATGGTTTGCTTACTGTCAAATCACATTATCAGAGCTTGCTAGTGAAGAGGAATACGATTTTCCATATCATCATTCTATTTGGATCCCTGGGCACCTACGAAGGTGTGCTTCTTTATGTGGTTGGCATTTGGCAACTAGGGGAGTGATCTTGGAGTAGAAGCCTTGAGGAAGAGGAAGATAACCTATGTTAGTTGGTGCTACTGCTACATGTTTAGATTCTTCAGAGAAGATGTAGATCATCTTTTCTTGCATTGCTATGGGGCTACATGGGTATGGGTGTTGGTTCTTAATTGGTTTGGGATATTATGGGTGATGCCATGCACAATGAAGGAGGCATTGCATAATTGGGCATTCAGGAGAAGGAAGAGAAGACAAAGATCTTGAGATTTTGATCCGTTAGCCATCATATGGGTTCTTCGGAGAGAGCTTCTACGATTATAGAGGATTGCTGTTCTTTTGTAGGGAACCATATTTAATTGTAGGTTCTCTCTTTTGGTATACAACTTGTATACAAATTTTCCCATCATTTATAAATTTATTTACCTTGTCCAAAAGAAATTCTGCACAAAAGATGTTGAAAAAATACAATAGTACCCTAAACCTGGAGATTCCATAAACGACTTCAATCTGTATAAAAATAATTTGATGTGAAAGACGCTAAATTAGGATATTTAAGGAATATCAAAACTAAAGTCTCCTTGGAGATTTGGCGCACCTCAAATCAAGCAAATTTGAATCCCTGGTGTTTCCCAAGGCTTGCATTCTTTTTCTTTCCCCTTCTTGTAACTTACTTTAACTTCATGACTGAATTGAGCTATGCTGTAGGCAGCCACTAGCACCACTCACCCTGATGCAGAACTCCATGTCCATTCTGATACAATGAATGACAGCAAGCTGTTGATGTAAGTTCCATTGAAAAGGATATTCGTTACAATTTCAGCCAATTATTCTCTCGAAACTAACCAGACAGCACTCATGGCTGGAAGAAACCCTCTTCGTAGTTTCTGTACCTCCTTACAAACTGGCCTCCAAGCTGTTGTGTTCCTCATGGAGTATAAGTTGAAGTCAAGTGATAATTTCCAGCAAACTAAACTAGTTAAATGGTAGCAGCTTGCAGATTGTAGGTACATTTAGGCAGTAACTCATTAACATTGAAATATGGAATGTTGCAAGGAACAAATTCAGATAAGACGAACTGAATAACTCAACATATGCCATCGTTTTAAAAATCCCCTGCTCCCCACTACCCTAACAAAAAGAAGAAGAAAATCAGCAAAGTCTCAGTGTTCAAGTTTGACAACGCTGCAGGAAGAAAATATACGTGATGTTTCTAGATATCTTCACACACTAGCTAAGAAAATAAATATGGGTGTTGCCGATCGAGATTTAAATAGAATAGAAGTCAAATTTGGGGTTTTGTTGTGGAGATGTGGAAGTGTCTATGTGGGATTGGCAAAGAGGTTTGGCCTATATAGGCAGAGAGGAGGCTAGTCTAGATGAAAGCGTCAAGGTAAAGGTGGTTATATTAAAAATCATTGAAATGAAAGCTACATGATCCTTTTTCTGAGAAACTACTAGCTAATTGCTAATTTGCTATCGGTATGACTAGTGTGAAGCTTTCTTATCAAATATTTTGGAACAATTTTACCTTCCTAAGAAATTAAAAGTGTATTGAGTAACAATAGGCGTAAATGCTTGCTGTAGGGTTTTATATGGATTGCTAGTGCATCTCCAAGTCTCATCACATTTTGTGGGCTAGGTGGTTAGAAAACAACCTTAATATAGTTCTTCTGTTGGAGTTACAAGATCTCTGAGTGCAGGAATGACTTTCTAATTTAATTTTAGTGCAAGGAAAGGCAAAAAGCAACTTGAATACAATTATTTAAGAAACTGAACTCTAGTTCACCAAAATTAGGTGAGGTTTGTTGGGAAGGGGGGAAAATGGTGCCGAGATTCTCAAGGAAATTAATGAGCTGATGCATCATGAATATGATTGAAACATTAGACAGACTCCAAACTATTGTTTGAGAGGATAGGTCTGTTCCAGGATCAGAGTGGCAGAGTTGGGTAAGATGGTACATAATCAGTTTAAGCCTATAGGGAATTCCGTATGTCTATCAGTTGTGGTATGTTTATAATATCAAGTTTTAGCAAGTTTTTTTAAGCAACTCTTTTTAGCAAGTTTTTCGTATTGAGAATGAAGGATCTGTGCTTCTTAAGCCGAGGGTCTAATGGAAACAACCTCTCTCTACCCCACAAAGGTAGATAAGGACTACGTAGACCCCACCCTCCTCAGACCCTACTTGTGTGATTACATTGGGTATGTTGTAATGAAGAATCTGTGCAGAACATTCACAACTTTGTTCCAACTCTTTTTACACAAGTGCATCGAGGCTAATGAAGCGTCTGGGTGATTACAATACTCTTAAGAAACTCCTGAAGATGAATGTCCAGATCCTATAATTGGTTCATATAGTTTTTATTTATTTATAAGTATTTATCAGATTGGTTATTTGATATCCTAGCTACAATGTAAAGGTGGAAACATCCCATTCAGTTTTCTGCTACGACAACAGCCACTTACTGCAAAGAACGAATGGGATGTTATAGCACACATGAGATGGGAAAATCAACGTAGAATTTTTTAGCAACTGAAGCACAAATGAAGAACCAAATACTTGCGGCAGAAACCAAAGTATCTAGAGTTTTCACTCCTGATAGATCAAATTAAGATTCATTTCATGGAGTCCAGTTGCCCTATTTCATTTCTCCTTTGTGCAAAAAAGGAAAACTATAAGTGCCACCAGGATTTGGTATAGTGGTAAGAGTGCAACTTGTGATGAGTGGTTAGGCACACTTCACCAATTTGATCTTTGAACCTTGAACCCTATCACAAACAAAAACTTGGTATTTAACTGGAGAAGGGTAGAGAGGTTGGGCCATTATCCACTGAGTTTCGAACAGTGCACCGCTGACCCTCTAGGATTTCTTGGTTGTTAAAAAAAAGAAGGAAAACAAACAATTTTAAAATTGAAATTAGTCTTTAAATGTATTCCACTCTTAATTATCATGAAGGGTTCGGGGGCGGGTAGGGGTTTAGATTGATGCTAAGAAGTAGAGATGAAAAGGGGGAGGCTGGTACTATTTAATCCAACGATAGGTATTAAGGATTTACCTTGTTCGTTACAGGGGTGAAGTGGAAAGTAGCAGGGAGCGGCTTTGTGGACTGAATGAGGAATAAAAGTCTATGGAAAGAACTGGAATCTGAGTTCTCCATGTGAAGCTGTTATGCTACTTGGAGGGTGATTGAAGGAACAAGGAGTTTTGCTGGATCTATTAGTTATATGTAGAGAAAATAGGGGTGTCGGTGCATTGTTAGGAAATGAAGAGATTAGGGTCCATGATTCTGTATAAAACCTTGCCTTTTCTGTAAGGGTGACAAATTTGGGAACCAGATGATCTCCTTCTCCCATCTGCAACCTGAGCCGACTGAGCCAAGTCAATTTGGTTTGATGCAAGTTTTATTCAAGTTGTTGGAGTTGTTCAGTCTCTCATTTTTGAAACAGGGATTGATTTTAACTTGTAGCCTTTTTTGTGAAGAGTCTGTTCCTTCCTGAAAGTCCGAAACATTTTCATGTTTGTCATTCTTTTGTTAGATACTGCATAAAATCACATAGTTCAATGATTTAAATAATTTTTTGGGACCCTTTTCCTTTGTTTCTAAATTCTCATGTATATAACTACTATGTATTGGGACCATGAAGTGAAAGTGTCGGTTATTTGTTGAATCCTTTGCCTGATACCCCAGATTTATATTGTTCTAATCTTGAAATTCTCATGCAATTGGTGTGTCGGCTATTCATTTTGTTTCAGACAAAATCAAGCCTTCTGATGTAGGTCTTGAGCAGGAGGCACAACTTGTCAGGACTTGGAAAGGTACCATGCATGAGCGTAATGGGGGTTTACGACCAATCCTGCCAATCAAATACCTACACTTGCATGAATGTGAGAGCTTCACTGTAAGTGTTGCAGAACTGTCAGCTTTATATTTTTCCATCAAGAGTAATGATGCTCTTCTATAAGGAGATGTATGAAAATTGCATAATTGAGATCCGTTAGCCTGTTGAATGTTCTTACAGATGGGAATATTCTGCATGCCACCTTCTTCAATCATTCCTTTACATAACCACCCTGGGATGACCGTTTTAAGCAAGCTTATATATGGTTCCTTACATGTGAAAGCTTATGATTGGATCGATAGTCCGGGTCCTTCAGTTCCACCCGAAGGTGTGTACTATTTGAAATGGATGTTTCTATAAAAGATGTCTAGTACCTTCACAATAGACATTTAAACATGCTCCTTCTTGAAACTTCATTTAATTGCAGGACATGGGTTGTCTCATGCCAATGTTTTGATGTCCAATTAATTTGAGACGACATCAGTGCTTGGTTTTTCCTATGGAATTTTATTAGTAGGAACACATTTCCTCTATCTACTTCACTTGGACTTGGTGTTATTTGATTGACATTTCCTCTGTTATTATATTTCAGTGTGATTAAGATAAACTCAAAAAACATGCAATTGTTTCCTCTTTTTTTTTCCTGGTTTTGTTTTGGCCTTCTGATGCTTTATTTTAAGAATTTGATAACTATAGGTCTTGCTGACTGAAACTAGGTTGGTACCTTGGTAAGCTGAGTAGATGTTGTATTTGAGAGTTTATGTAGAATATGTATCATAAATGATCACTGTTAAGTTCAGTAGACTAGCAATGTACAACAGTTAATTCACATATTTTGCAGAATTCTGTATTTCAGTAGTTCTGCATGTAGCTAAATTGCTTATAGAAGATTGATAACTGGACAAATGGTGACCATTCATATCTCGTCTGCATGGAAACAAAGTACTAATATGTTCAATTTATACTCGACACTAGATCCTTGTAATTACGATTTATTACCAGATAGACGCTGTCAATTTGCATCATTTGGCTGGAAGGATGTGTTCTTCTGGAATTTTTTCTGATTGGGGTCAATGTTTGTCGTGAAATGATTTTACTGCTAAATTTTTTATTCTAAGGTTGAACTGGCATTTACTATGTTCATTACCGTTAAATGTTTTCAGGTGCAAGACCAGCTAAACTTTTTAAAGATTGTGAGATGACAGCTCCATGTGGGACAACTACTCTGTATCCGACGGCTGGAGGCAATATTCATTGTTTCAAAGCTATAACCCCTTGTGCTATTTTTGATATCCTGTCTCCACCCTACTCTTCTGATGATGGACGTCATTGCACTTATTTCCGAAGGTCTCCTCGAGGGGATCTACCAGGTAAATACTCTGGTGCCAACTTTTATATGGATATGAACATTCAACTGTATTACAAATCTTACTTTAAATACCTTAGGTGAGCTCGAGGTCGATGGGGAGATGTTCACAGATGTGACTTGGTTGGAAGAGTTTCAACCTCCCGATGACTTTGTCATCCATCGAGGCCAATACAAGGGTCGTACCATCAAACCGTAGGGGGATGGTTCATTTTTGGTTCTATCGATCAACTTTTTGAATGCAGTGATTAGTTGATTTGGGCGTTATTGAGGTGAAGTTGTTATATGTCTAGACAATATGGAAATAATGACTGATGTTTTCTAGAGAATAGGCCATTTTCTCATGTACATATTATATACCATACATTAATTTAGATCTCACCTTAAATTAGTGCTTTTAAACTTTATAGTCGCACTATATGAACTTTTTTTTTTCATTTTTTAGTGCTCTCTCCATTTTTTGCTCCTTTGCTTACTCGAATCCACGATCTTAGGATCGGAGGTGAGAGGTGCTTATCATTCAAGCAATTCCCTCTTGTCATATGAATGCACTTATTAGGATGCTTGAGTGTGGTCTAGGAGATCTAATTGGAACCAATTAATTTCAGGATATCTGGTTAAAAGTTATCAAGAAATTCTTTTCTTTTCTTTTTGGTTTTCCACGGTGTCTGGAAGTAGTAGAATATACGTAAATTTTACCCCTACTATCTTTGTGGAGCTAGAAAGGCTATTTTTGAAAAATTACTTTTGTTTCCCCTACATTGTGGGATTATAATGAATATGTTTGTTTACCGTGTTTGCTTTTGGGGTTTGACTAATTTTAATTTAAGTGAAAAAGTTCTAATTTAGGAGTGAAGGGTTCTTACAAATAAAAGATGTTATAATATGTGTCACAATAAAAGCGGTTCTTACCAATAAAAAGTTCTAAACATGACGAGTAAATATGTCATAATATTTGTGTGATAATAAAAAATTGTTGTAAAGGAGTCGTTTGATTTGGGGAGATGAGGGATTATCACAACTCCAAAGAAAATATAACATTTTGTGTTTGGTTTGATTATTTTTTAATTTCGCAATCAGCAATACTAGATTTTCTATATTATGATTGTGATATTAATTTTTTACTACACTCAACGAGGATAACACGATAAGGAATTACTAATCACGAGTTAAGACAACGATATCGATATGATAAAAATTAATAATGTTCTTCTCCAAAGCTTTTCCTTCAAATTATTTTTTAAAAGGTAAGATTAAAATTGAAAATAAAATTTATTTCGATTTATCTAGTTACAATCTAAAACATATGCACTGCATATCCTATTTTTAGTCTAACAAGGCCAAACATTTAGCAATAAAGTAAATTCATTAAGTAATTCTCATATTATAAATCAGATAGAACTTTTTCACCAATTAAATAATTCCTAAAAACAATAAATGTAAATAAAATAATATGTGTGTATATATACACTGTATTGTAGTGTGTTATTAGTTTAAATATAATATTTATTTTAATTGTTAGTTAAATTTTTATTGCATTATATTGTTAAATTTATTACTTAAATAATGACATAAAGGCTTATTGTGTGTAACAATTACCACTCAAATTTTATCAAATATCATTTATTAAAATTATATATATATGAAATTACTGGAAAGACTATAACAGTTTGATTATTTTTAGTCGGTCAAAAAACGACAAAACGAATAAGTCCAAAAAACTATTATTCTAGTAAACAATTTTTTGAAAAAAATAGTTACATACTTACTACAACATACATATAAATGTGGTTTTTGGAGGAGGGACATAATGATTATGTAAAAAGAGGTGGTTGCATCATGCATGTATTCATTATTTTGAATAATTTTCTCAATTAGTTGTTTTTAGTGTTAGACAGGTAGTGTTCGTTTGAACATAAAAATTGTGAAATATGAAAATAAATAAAAATAAATTGAAAATTAATATTTGAAAATTAAAATTATATCTGATCATGAATACAATGAAAATTGATTTTGAATTCTTTTTAAAGTGATTTGAAAAAAAAAAAATTTAATAATTAAGTTGACCAAAAGTCACCATGGAATTAAGCTACTATATTTGATATTAGGGGCGTACAAAATCGAACCGAAAATTGAACCAAATCGCAAATCGAATTAATCCGGAAAAAAACCCGACTAGTGGTTTGGTTTGACTTGGTTTGGTATTGAAAAAAAAAAATCGACTATATTTGGGTTGGTTTGGTTTTAACTAAAAAAAAACAACCCGAGACCAAACCAACCCGACATTATATATATAATTTTAAAATTTTATTTTATACATAAAATATTTACTTTGATATAATTTTTAAATATTTCTTATACTTTTTCATAATTTTTATCTTTTAATATATTATTTCAAGTTTGTAACTTAGAATTATGAATGGTCCAATAAAGATTATAGTCCACAGATGTTGGTAATTACAATAAAGCTTAAATCAAAATCAAATTAATACTAATACAAAAAGAAAATCAATTCAACACTAAGAATGACAATAATATTGAATATTTGTTCTTTAGTTTTACATTG
>JAJOOE010002302.1:0-85959 GCA_036250405.1 Solanum raphanifolium
AGAATTACTTATTTACTATTCATACTTTGTTAATCGCTCATGGATCCCACAACCCTAGTTGTGAAGTTTAGTTACCCATAATAGCAAGAACACAATTCATAATGTTAGACGAAGAAATCATGAACTTACGTAAAAAGAATAATAAACCCCGAATTTCAACTTGAATTGCAAAGCTAAAATCTTCAAAATGAACTGAGGAAATCAATAATTGTTAGGGTTGCAACTTAATCTCCCAAGTCATGAAGTAAAACTAGAATAATAATGTCTAAAACCCCCAAAAACGAGGTTTACATGCCATATTTATAGAAAACAAATCCTAAATTAAAAGGGAAACAAATTAGGGAAAGTTTCGTTCAGGTACGCGTCTTCAATCCACGAGGCCGACTTACGAACCGTCGATGGATCTACGGTCCGTAAGTCCCTTCCGTCAATTAGCACTTAGAAAATATTTCAGCTTCCAAAAATCAGCTTCTCTGAAGCAAACGACGGATCAGTAGTACGGACCGTAGATCGATATACGGTCCGTCAATCCCCTCCGTAGCTTCATACTTAGAATCTTCAAAAGTCAGGTACTGGAACCCTCGCAGTATCACTCTATGGATCAACAGTACGGTCCATAGATCAATCTACAGATTGTCAATGGACACCGTGGTTCCACACTTGGTCAGATTTCCCTGATTTATCCTCAATACCATGCCTGCTGATCTACGGTCATCACCTACGGACCATGAATGAACCTATGGTCCGTAGATCACCTCCATGAATGCCCTATTTCTGCATTTCTTTCAGCTGTCTCTATACTTCCGCGCCTGAGCATCTTTCCTGCAAAACATGATAAAAACACATAAAAACCAATATAAAAAGGCCCTAGACACACACAACTTGTAAGTGAAACGTATTAGAAATAACGTAAACTCACAGTATATCAGCCACTCACCTCATCACTTCTGAAAGTGAGGGTGAGCACCAGGAGGATCAGGCTGAAACTTCTGAGCCTGGAGATAAGTTACTAGCAGCCCAGAGAGCGGAGTTGCGATCCAAAAAGATGAATGATCCATCTAGGATCAGGACTCCCCAGTCCACTACTCCTCCTTCTCCCCACGCACAGGCTGTGGTCCTAGTACCACCGGTAAAAGGTCCTTCTCCCAGGTCTATGAACAGACTAAAGACTGAGGGATTGAGGACCATCATTGAAGAGAAGAGATTGTCGACTGATGGCGTCATAGACAGGCATTCGGAGATCATGAGCTGCCTAAGGTCATACAAATTTCAGCCATTCACAAAGCCCCGTGGTCCATACATTCCAAATTTGGTCAGAGAATTCTACAGTGCCTACAGTGACCTGGTGCCACAAGGAAAGAAGACGACAACCAAATTTAAGTCAGTTGACTATATGGTCGTCAGGGGTAAGAAGGTAAAGTGTGATAGTGATGCCATCAATGCAGTCCTGGGTGCTCAAATGATATTGACGATGACTGTCAGCACATGATCAGGAAAAAACTGCTCGAGAACATAAAGAAGTGGTTGGCTCCTCTGATATCAGATGGTACTCCCAAGTGGCTTGAGGTTGGAGCACCTATTGAGAAAAAAGATCTAAACATAGCAGCATGATTCTGGTTTGGCTTAATTAGCAGTACTATCATGCCGTCCCATAATGAGTCAATTCTCCGCCACACCAAAGCAGCCTATTTTGGTTGCATCATTGATGAGACACGGCTGAACCTGGGTATGATTAGTGTACAGAAGATGCTTATGAGGGCCAAGCAGCGACAAATCTCCCTTCCATTCCGGTGTTGATTACCGAGTTGTGTATATAAGCTTTGATGCCTAGAGATGAGAAGAAGGATGTGAAAATGATTCCCACATCTTCTACCGACATCTAGAAGATTTAGGCGAAATATTTGAAGGATGAGGTAGAGAAGAAGAGGGCAGCCCCGGTGGACACTTTTCCGGTTGTGGATACAGATGCACTACCTGCAGAGGCACCTTTTCCTACTCCGGCCCCTGGGCCTTCAGGTACATCTAGTGCTACCCCTTCTATTACTCCCAATTCCTCTACTGCTCCTGTGACTCCCAGATCTAGTACTTCTGCTGCTGCTGGCCGACTTCCACTCACCTAGGCTACATTGCTACGGATGGGGAAACTAGCCCATTCAGTGGATATACGCGCCTCCAGACTCTAGGCCTCCATTTCTAGAATGATTGAGAGGGCCCTTGCTGATTCTGTAACACCCTTGAGTGCGGATATTGATGCCCTTGCGGCAAGGATATCAGTATGCGAGCGTGGCCAAGGATCCACTGAGGAGGTGACGACTCTAAAGGCTGCTATTGCTGCGCTAAGGAGAGATATGGACCAGCTGAAGTCCACCGACATGTCTATGATTTTTGGTACGATGGAGGTCCCAGATGTACTAGTTGAGCCAGATATGCCTCCGGCTACCATCGGAGATGATGTTCGAGCTGAGGAGGTAGCTGATCCCGAGTCTGAGGCAAAGACGAATGATGAGATTCTTGGGGTTACTGAGGAGGTTTACTACGAGGACCTTACGAAGACTGAGGAGGCCATGGTAGATCCAGCTGTGCAGACCTCTTTGGTAGACACACCCTTAGCTGACCCCAGTGGATCTGGTGCTATTGATGTGACTCCGGGCACTGATGCCCAAGATCAGAGTGTTGCACCGGGCACTGATGCCTCGACAGATGGAGCGACTGTTTAGACAAGACTTTTCTTTACCTCCCTCTCTGTCATTTTTATTCAATTTTGGATGTTTGATTGCATTTGAGGACACATTGCTTTTTATTTGTGGTGGTGTGAGGTATTTCCATACCTGCCTCTTGTGATTATAACTTTTGTGTATATATTGGGTTTTGTGCTATATATTGTGTTTTGACACTGTTTTGTGGATGCTTGAGCTTGTGGCTCCTTATTTTTATTGTGAATGAGTTTTGGACTCCTTATTTTGATTGTAAATGATTTTTGGACCCTTCCGAAAAATTTTGCCACCTCTTGTGTATTTAATTGTGGCTGTTCTTGTGCAAATTTGAGTGTCAATTGCGATCAATATCGATGACTTGAATAGTGCTCTCAATCGAACAAACATGAATGTGCGGCTACGATGAGGCCAGTGAAGTTGCATAGGTAATATGTGAACTTTTTGCATCTCGTTGTGACTAGCAGATTATCGAATTGAGTCTCTTGTGGTGAACGTTGCACAGTAGCAAAAATGTGGAGTCTTGTTTGACATTGGTGTCAATGCCTTGTGTAATGAGCTTATCGTAAACCATATTTGATGATACCTAGAATTTGCCTCATTGGTCCGGTTGACCAAGTGATGTGAGCTCTTGAAATGATCTTAGGCAACAATTTGAAAGAGTGAAACAATTTGACATTATACCTCTTTTGTGGCCTACCTTGTGAGTGTGTGATCTTTGCTTGAACACCCTTTGTGCCTTACCCTTTTCTTGGAAGAAACTTGATGAAATTATGACCTTTCTTTACCCATTCACCCTTAATCCTTATGAGATGTGGTTTGTTTGAATAGCCAACTTATGCCAAAATCCTAAGTTGGGGGTGTGGTGAAAAGAGAAGGTAAATCAAGAAATGTGAAGAAATTCCCCTCTACACATGGTTTTGAAAAAAAAAGGAGAACCCCTCCATACAAAAAAAGAGAGAAGAAGAGGAAGAAAAGAAAAGAAAAATGAAAAAGAAAAAGAATGAAAAAGAAAAAGAATGAAAAAGTTTGAAATAAAGTTGAAGAAGTGCAAAAGAAATGGGGTGTCCGGTATGCCATGGAAAGTGAATAATGGGGTGACTTTTGAGCATGAATGAAAATGTTGAAGAAAAGGAAAGAAAATTTTGTTCATACCACATTTCATAAGGATAGCAGCCCCTGAGCCTAAATGACCATACCTTTACACTAAGCCCCATTACAAGCCTTGAAAAGATCTTTTTGATCTTGAGTGAGCTGAAACGAAGGTTTATTGGAAAATAAAGGCAAGCCTATGGGTGAAGTCATGCATGTGTTCATCTTTGTGAGTGCGAGACTGTTTGTGATTCTGGAGCTATAAATTGTTGAACCATTATGTGTGATTATGAAATCATCTTTGTGTGAGGGCATTTGAGTACCTTTGTTGAGCTTGAACTTGCATTTGAAGCAAGTATTGCGAACTTGAGATTCTTTGATAATGGTGAGTCACAACTTGAATCTTTGAGTGCACAATTGATCCTTGCATAAGTAAATTGAGTCTTGTTGTGTGCATTCATGATTGAGTCTTGTGTAGCACTGTTTGAGACATCCTTTTTGAACTGCTGAACTTGAGTTTTACTTGAGGACAATCAAAAGTTTAAGTTGGGTTGTTGATGCGTCCTAGATTTAGACTAATTTAGGGCTTTATTTGTATAGGTTTACTGTCCTCAAGCTTATTTTGTGCCAATAACTGATGTAAAATCCTTGATTTCCAAGTATTTGGATTGAGGAACAAAGCAAGGACGCTAATTTTAAAAAAGGAACGAAGCGAGCTGAAAGAAGAAAGAAAAGAGAGCCTGGTGATCTCCAAGTCCATTTGGCGAGTCGCCGAGTGGCCATTTGACCGCCTAAAGTTCTAGTGTGCCAAGCCCTGAAGGAGAAAATCAAGTTGGCGAGAGAAATGAGCAGTCGGCGGATCGCTGAGTGGTTCCGCGATGTAGTGTTGGATCGCCCAAAGTTATAGAACTTGAGGAAGCTGATGGCCAAGGAAAAAAGGCGAGGACATTGACCAAAGGGCGGATCGCCGAGCTGATCAGCGAGCCCGACTTACTACACCCAATGGTCCTTCACAACATATTTTTGGCGACTATAAATACATTTTTGAATATTTAATCTAATAGCTTTTTTGGATCATATTTTTGATAATTAGAATTTTCATTTTGATCTCTGAGTTTGGAGACAAGATTTTCTTAGCTTTGAAGAATTGAAGTTTTCCATTTTTGAGAAATTGGAAGTGGGTCTTTGAGATTCTTCAATTTGGACCTTTGTAAAAACGAAATTAATCGTACCCAGTTGATGGAAACACAATTTGGTAACGATTTTTTATCTTTTTATGATGTCTAGCTAAAACCTCAAATCTTGGGGTGTGATTATGTAATTATGGACTGATTTAGCTTGTGGGTATTGCTAATTGTTAGTCTAAATGCTGTTCATAAGTGATTTCAATCAGTAATTGTGGTTCAATTTAAAGAATTGTAGTTGCAAATCCAATTCTACCTTCATGTTTTTGGCTGGCTTGAGAGAGAGGTTTCAAAACCAAGATTAATAAATTGATGGTCTGTGGGTATTGAGTTGTCATGGGTTCAGCTCTAAAGAGTGAATCCTAAACCCTTTTCCATACATTCAGCTTGAGAGAGTGAATGGACTAAGGCGTAGGCTGTTTTTATTTTGCATGCTTGTCGATGTTCTAGAGAAATCGTCTTGATTTGGGGTAAATTGTTCGAGAGAAAATTACCTCCTCTATAGTCTAGCATATTCAATAATTTACAGTTATTTCCTAATAGTTACAATTACCCATTTGTTTACATTAGCCTATAATCAAATCACATCCCAAGAACCCGTCTCATTATTGTCGTTCTTTTGTTATTTGCTGTTGTTGTAGCTGATATTTAAAACCAAAATCCCTTTATTTGACATTCGTGTCACCTCCTGATTTACATTATGTTTTTATTCCTAAATGTCTATTCCTATGGCTGATTGAACATATTCGTACTTTACTCTTGAATCTTAAACACGTACCACTCCCTGTGGGATTCGACCCCAACTCATTTAGTTGGGTTATTATACTGACTAACGATCGTTGATGCTTAGAATTGGATTAAGTGTCCTTGATAGGCAAATATCAGTGATCAATTATAGGCAAATATAGATATATGGGTAATTGAAACTACTAGTAAACCACTAAATATCAGTGAGAAGGCTTGACTAAAAGGGATATAGCTTTCTCTCGAACAACTACCCCCAATAAGGTGATTTTTTTCAAACATCAACAAGCATGACAATGAAGAACATCCCACACCTTAATTCATCTACTCTATCAAGCTAGATGGGTAGGATTGGATTTAGGATTCACTCTCTCGCTGAACTCGGCTCTACCCAATACCCACAAATCATTAATCAATAATCTTAATTCTAAAACTTCTCTCTCAAGCAAGCCAAGAACACAAAGATAGAACTGCATTTGCAACTGCAATTCATAAATTAATCCTCAATTAATGATTAAACTCACTTCAAAATAGCATTTAAACTAGTAATGAACAATACCCATAAACTAATTCAACCCATAATCACACCCCAAGAATTGGAGTTTTATCCGAACATCATAAAAAGATAAAAACCGTTACCAAATCGATTAGCCATAAACTCGGTAAGAGGAATTCAAGCTTTACAGTGCTCCAATTCGAAGAAAACTCTAAACCCACTTGCAAAATCTCCAAATTGAGTCTCAAAATCTTCAAGTCTCCTTAGAAACTTCAGAGGAAACTGTTCTAGACTAAAATCGATTGAAAATTCGATACTAAATTAATGTTCAAAATGTAATTTATTGTCGCTGAAAATAAGCCACAAAGGACCACTCGGTGAAGTAAGTCGGGCTCGCCGAACCTCTCGGTGAGCCGCCCTTTGACCTCTTCTATCGCCTTTTCGCCTTAGCATTCAACAACCTAGAGGTTTGTAACTTTGGGCGATCTATCTTTGCTTTGCAGAACGACTCGGTGATTTCCTGATTGTTCCTTTTCGTTGCCGACTTGGTTTATTCCTTTAGGGTGTGACACACTGGAACTTTAGGCGGTTAGATGAGCCACTATGCGACACACCGATAGCTATTGGCGATCTTCTGGCTCGCCCTTCTTCATTTCTTCGAATTGTTTTGTTCCTTTTTGCCTGTTACTGTCCTTGCGTTGCTCCTCAATCCATATACCTGAAAATTAAGGCATTAACATCAGTTTATAGCACAAATTAGGCATTTGAGGACACTAAATCTATCAAAACAAAGCTCTAAATGAATTCAAATCTAGGATTCATCATTACCCCCAACTTAAACTTTTGCTTGTCCTCAAGTAAAACTCAAGTTCAGCAGTTCAAAAAGGATGTCTCAAATAGAGCTACATAAGACTCAACATGAATGCACACAACAAGACCCAACTTACTCATGCAATGATCAATTGTGCACTCAAAGATTCAAATTGTGACGCACCATTATCAAAGATGCTCAAGTTCACAATATTTGCTTCAAATGAAAGTTTAGGCTCAACAAAGGTATACAAATTCCCTCACAACAAAGATGATTCCATAATCACACACTATTTCTCTACAATTTAAAGTTTCGGAATCACATACCACTCTCACACTTACAAAGATGAACACATGCATGACTTCACCCATTGGTTTGCCCTTATTTTCCAATCAACACTTGTTTCAGCTCACTCAAGATAAAAAAGGTCTTTTCATGGCTTGTAATGGGGCTGAGTGTCAAGGTATGGTCATTTAGGCTCATTTGCTTCTACCTTTGTGAAGTGTGGACTGAACATCACTTTCTTCCTTTTCTTTAACAGTTCAAACATGCTCATAATCCACCCCGTTATTCAACTTCATATGAATTACCGGATACCTCATTTGTTTTGCAATATTCATCACTTTATTTCACAACTTTTTCATTCTTTTTCTTTGCTTCTTTTCTCTTCTTTTTTTTAACACGGAGGGGTTCCATTATTTTTTCAAAACCACTTTCAAAGGGGGAATTTCTCACACTTCTTGATTTTCCTTCTCTTATCACCACACCCCAACTTAGGCTTTTGGCCAAAGTTGGCTATTCACACAAACCACACTTCATGAGAGTTATGGGTGAATGGATAAAGAGGGGTCACAATTGTTCAAGTTTCTTTTAAGTAAAGAAATGAGGCTTAAGGGGGATCAAACAAGGTTCACACATCTCAAAAGGTTGGCCACAAAAGAGGTATATTGTCAGATTGTTTTCACTCTTCAAAATTGTTGCCTAAGATCATTTCTAGTGCTTGCATCACTTAGTCAACCGGACCAACGGGGAAAATTCTAGGTGTCATCACACAATGGTTCAAAGTAATCTCAACACACAAGGCATTGGCACCAATATCAAACAAGACTCCACACTTTCGCTAGTGTGCAATGTTCATCACAAGAGGCTCATTCGATAACCGGCTAGTCACAATGAGATGCTAAAAGTTCACACATTGTCTATGTAACTTCAATGGCCTCATCGTAGCCGCACATTCATTTCATTCAATTAAGAGCACTATTCAAGTCATCGGTATTGATCATAACTGATACTCAAATATGCACAAGAACAACCACATTTACAAACAATAAAGGTGGCACACATTTTAAAAATAGGTCAAAACCATTTCCATTCAAAACAAGGAGCCACAAGCTGAAACATCCACAAAATTGAAATCAAAACAAATATATAGATCAAAATACCCAATATTCACAAATAAAATAGAATCACAAGAGGTAGGTATGGAAATACCTCACCCCACCCACAAAAGAAAAGTAGTTGTCCTCAAATGTAACTAAAATAACATCTATTAATAAAAATGATAGAGAGGGAGGTAAAGAATGATCCTATCAGCACACTGTCGGGGAATCAATGCCCGAGGTCACACTCTGGGTCTGGGCATCAGAGCCCGGAGTAGCATCAAATAGCTCCACTGGAGCCTGCTATAGAAATATCCCTCAAGGAGGCCTGTCGGGCAATCTCAATCATAGCACCCTCTAGGTCTACTAGATCATCATAGACAACTGCATCTCGCTCCTCAAGTTGATCCTCTTCGGTCTCGTTCTCAGACTCGGTAGCAGCCACATCATCTATAATATCATCTCCGGTAGTAGCGGAGGTACCTTAACACGGGCTAGAATATCAGCACTCAGATCCTTGGGGATCTTAACTAACGGAAACAACAAAGTGAAGTCTATGGACTTAATATGAGCCACATCCTTCCTAAGCTCGGAAACCTCGTCTTTCAAAGCCGTAACCTCAGTAGTCACACTCTATTCTCTCTCACAAATCACTACTCTCACTGTGAGAGAATCAATGGAAGCCTGGAAGGATGTGAGTGTAGATGTGATGACTCTCTCAATCATCCAGGGCACCTCGACCTTTAGCTGGTAAGCCTGCACATCTGCAGAATGGGCTAGGTGCCTCATCTTGAGGAGAATGGCCTGAGCTATCGGAGTCCTGGGGGTGGTGGTGCTTGAAGAAGCTCTAGGAGGATGGGAAGGAGTAGAATCAGATGTACCTGAAGGCTCGGAGGTCAGAGTAGGCAAAGCTACCTCTACAGGTATAGACTCAACATCAACCTCCAGGGATGTATCCAACGGAGCTGATCTCCTCATATCTGCCTCATATCGTGTGTACTCAGCTTTAATGCATTGGATGTCGGTGAAGGATGTGGGTGTGAACTCAATGGCCCTCTTCTCGTCAAGAGAAACTCCAGCCTGCCGACATAACTCTGTAATAAGCACTGGGAAAGGAAGGGACGTCTGGCGCTATTTGGCTCTCATGGCCATCTCCTGCTCTATAATCAGTCCTAAGTTGAGCCGCTTTTTGACGATGATGGATCCGAGATAGGATGCCTTTGGGTGGCGGAGGATGGACTTATTCTGCGAGGGCATGATAGAATTGCTGATGAACCCGAACCAATACTGGGCTGCTATGTTCAAGTCCTTCTTCTCAATAGGAGCTCCGGCCTTAATCCACTTCGAGGTGGTGTCAAAAATAAGGGGATCAAGCAATCCCTTGAGGTCCTCTAGAGTCTATGCCGTAATCATGCTCTGGTAGTCATGCTCAATATCTGTGGCCTTGTCAAGTGCAACATTAATATGATCGCTGCTGCATCCCACTATCTTCCCACTAACCACCACGGACTCTACCAGTCTAAAGGTACTGGCCTTCTTTTTCCCCTGGGGTACTAAGTCACTGTATGCAGTGTAGAACTATCAAACCCAGGTGGGAATGTATGGGACACGGGGCCTGGTGAATATATCGAACCTGTGGTATCGGATTGTGTCCCACCCAAGAGGGTACCTATGTATCACTACATCCGTAGATAAGAGTTTCTCCTCTAGGATGGTACTAAATCCCCCGGCCTTTAACCGGTTGAGTAACCGGGGAGGAGGACCCTGAACAGGTGGTGCTGGAACCACCATCTGTGCAGGAGCTGGCAATGTATCATCAGTAGGAGGGGTAGACTCTGGGATCCTAGAAAGATTTGGATGATCCCTTGCACGAATCTCTGCTCGCCGGGTCTGAAGTAATTGCTCATCCTTAGGCTCAAAGAATGAGGCCTGATAATCCAAGGAATCCCCATCACTGCCGGAGTTGTACTCTGGTCTTTCGGCTATGGGCGCTTTACCCTTTATCTTGCGTCCCTTTGGAGGTGCTTTCTTGCCCTTTTTGTTGGGAGTAATAGCTCCCTCATTTATCACGATGCCCCGTGCTCGTTTGTGGAGCAGCATGCTACTTTCATCCCAATATTTCCTAGCCATATCTACAAAACACGTCGAAAAGAGTTAGAAATAGTTCAAGAAAATTTGCAGAAAGACTCGCCGAACCATTCGGCAAGTCGCCGAATCTCTTTGGCGAGCCAGATCGGGCTCGCTGAAAGGACAGGCCTGAAAAATTTCAAGGAAAATGACTGGTCGGCGATGCTCAGGGCCTTTCGGTGAATCACCAACATCACTTGGGGAGCTCAGACTAGTCCGCCGAAATTAACAGTGTGTTTTAGGGGTTAGGGGAGCAGAAAGGGCGATCAAAGGAAACATTCGACGAGTCGTCAAGTGAACTCGGCGAGCTCAGGCTTCTCGATGAAAGTTACTAATTCTAACTAAGTCAAATTACAAAATTAAGGGCGATCAAGGGGGACGTTGGCGAATCGCCGAACCGTTGGGCGAGCTAGACCCAGCTCGCCAAACTACCCAACGTGCCAAATTTCAACCCCAATTTCCAAAATCAAGGCCTTAGCCCCCAAAATCAAAATCAAACTCACACATTATGCAATTCATAAAAGAACCATAAGACCCATGCCTCCGGGGTACTCAGACTTCCCCCGATTTGGCCAAAATTGGCCATTTGACGACTTTTGCCCTTAAGAATGATGTCAACCGCTCTATCATTGGGCAAATTACGTCATTTGGCTCAATTTGGGGTTACTCAGACTTAACCCAACTAGACCCAACATAAAATAACCGCAACCCAATAATTTATGATAAATTTTAACACACGAAACTCAGGAAATCATTTTTTAAGCAATTAGGCACAATTTCAAAACACTAAATAAGCAATCAACCACATCAATAAGATTTAAGCATAGGCCCAACACACAACAAACACACATTTACCAAGAGCATTCGAGTTCAACTACTAATCGAAAGTTCAAGGTTCAGAAAACCAACCTTATTGCTGAATTTAGAATTTGATATGCTAGGCGGCAATGTGATCCAAATCTAAACACGAGATCAAGAACAAAAATGATAAAATGGGAAAATATGGAAAATCTAGATCGCAGGTGTGAGTGTACGGGGTTAGAAATGAGGGAATATGAAAGATTTTGAAATTTTAAACCGTTTGACCTTTTAAACCCTTTCAGTTCGCGGTCCTTTCGATTGTATTAGTCGAACTTGCTGAACCACTCGGTGATGCGTCGAGTGGTAACTTACCTCACCGAGTTTTACAAAACCTCCAGTCAATTTGGGGGTCCAAATGATGAACAAAATCAGGCTCGCCGACCTGTTCGGCTAGTCGCCGATTCAGCCATTGGCCCACCAACTTTTACAGACTTCCACTTCAGATTTTTGTGGGTCTAATGGTGGTCCAAGTCGGGCTCGCTGACCTCTTCGACGAGTATCCGACTAGACTCTTTGGCTCGCCAACCTGCACATTATCAAACACACTCTACTTTTCAACCTGCACAATCAACACCCGTTATTCAAAATCAAACTTAAAACAATAAAAATGTGGGTTGCCTCCTAAGAAGTGCCTTAGTTAACGTTGTGGCATGACGCAAATACCCATTCAAGTTTCATTTTTGGGGTTTGCCATAGTATTAGTAGGCAACCCCCCATGTTGTCTTGGGTTCAGATGAGAAGAAATTTGACCCATTTGGGTCTCTAACTGCTTAATTAAGACTGAGTGAGAAGTCACCGTCTGGTTGAGAGTCAATACATCATCCTTTATTTCCTTCAACACTTTATCGGACCTTTCAACTTTGGTGAGAATGCGCGAGAGAATATCTTCCGTACGGCCACCCTCATAAATTTTGGGCTTTTAATGCTCATGGGGAGGAACATACCTATCCTTCTCCCCCTCTCTGTCCTTCCAAGTGGCGTTAAAATCACGCCATTCTTTGTCACGGTCTCTCCAACCCTCATCTCTATTCTATCCTTGGTTTCCACCCGACCTTGGATAGTTAGCACGGTAACCTCCTCCTTAGTTGGCTAGGAAGTTCACTTCTTCATTGTACAATGCTTTAAACCTTGCATTTTTAGAGTTCACTCCACTAACCCCCACGACATTGACACTCTTTGAACCAACACCCATGACGTTCTTAGCCAAGATATCCAGTTGTGTCATCATTTTAGCCATGTTATGGTCTCTCTCTTGATATTTTTTGATCTGTTATTTTGTCAATTTATACGTGAGATGAGAGACTTGGTCTTTTTGAGTATACCATGCCCTATTTATCTTGGTAATGTAATCAAGGAGTTGGCAAGCTATTGCGTAGGGCTATTGCATTATACCACCAGAAGAAAGTTGGTCAGCCACTCCTTTGTTTACCGAATCAAGGCTCCTATAGAAATATTGCAGCATCACATAATCAGGAAGTTCATGAGTTGGGCACTGAAGTACCAGCTTCTTAAATCTCAACCAAGTTTTATGTAGGGGCTCTCTTCCAATCGTTTGAATTCTTGGATGCTGTCCCGAAGAGTCATCATCTTCAAAGGGGGAAAGAATTGCACTTGGAATGCAGTAATAAGCTCGTCCCACGAAGTGATAGAATCTCTTGGCAACTCAGCCAACCACTTGCATGCTTCGCCTATAAGAGAAAATGGGAACAACCTCAACCGGACCGATTCTTGAGATATGTTCTTTAATGAGAACGGTCCACAAACATCAAACAAAATTTCTGATATGCTCATGGGGATCCTTATGAGCTAGCCCTCCAAACAAACCCTTCAGTTGAAGGAGCTGAAGCATAGTGCTTGTGATGTGAAACACAACATTCCCTTCAGCTAGAGGCAAACGAATGGCCCCAACACCACCCATTTGGGTTGGGTCATTGATGTCGTTGATGTTTCCGCCATCATCTTGGTGGTCCACTTGGCTACTTACTTCCATTAACGCTCATTTCTTCCTCTGTATTAACAAGAAACACAAAACCAAAAATACAAGTAAGTAGATTCAAATATAACTAAAAAGAACACAATTCAACTTCACCAAAAGAATTTCAAACAACACCACTCCCCGACAGCGGCGCCATTTTGATTTAATGTTTCAAGCACACCTCATCCAATTCTAGGTGTCAATGATCGTATATCAGTATAAAACCCAACTAAATGAGTTAGGGTCGATTCTTACAGGGAGCGATACGTGTTTCAAATTCAAGTAGGAAGTGCAAACGTGGTCTAATCAGCCATAGGAATAGAATTTATCACAAAAGATATTAATTAAATAAAAGGGGTGATACGAATGTCAGATGGGTTTTTTTGTTTTAATTATCAACTACAAACAATCACAAAACTTTGAAACGACAATAGGGAGAAAGATTCTCGGGATGTGATCGATTATAGGCAAATATAGATATATGGGCAATTGAAACTACTAGTAAACAACTAAATATCAGTGAGTAGGCTAGACTAAAATGAAGTTAGCTTTCTCTCGAACAATTACCCCGAATCAAGTGATTTCTTTCGAACATCAACAAGTATGACAATGAAGAACAGCCACACTTTAATTCATCTACTCTTTCAAGCTAGATGAGTAGGATTGGGTTTAAGATTCACTCTCTCGAGGTAAACCCGGCTAACCCAATACCCAGAAATCATTAATCAATAATCTTAGTTATAAAACTTCTCTCTCAAGCAAGCCAAGAACACAAAGATAGAACTGCATTTGCAACTACAATTCAAAAATTAATCCTCAATTAATGATTAAACTCACTTCAAAATAGCATTTAAACTAGTAATGAACAATACCCATAAACTAATTCAACCCACAATCACATGATCACACCCCAAGAATTGTGGTTTTAGCCGAACATCATAAAAATATAAAAACCGTTACCAAATCGATTAGCCATCAACTAGGTAAGAGGAATTCAAGCTTTACAGTGCTCTAATTCAAAGAAAATTCGAAACCCACTTGTAAAATCTCCAAATTGAGTCTCAAAACCTTCAAGTCTCCTTAGAAACTTCAGAGAAAACTGTTCTAGACTAAATTGGATTGAAAATTTGATACTAAATTAATGTTCAAAATGTAATTTATAGTCGCCGAAACTAAGCCACGAAGGACCAATCGACGAAGTAAGTGAGGCTCACCGAACCACTCGGCGAGCTGCCCTTTGACCTCTTCCATCACCTTTTCCCCTTAACATTCAGCATCCTCGAGGTCTATAACTTTGGGGGATCTAACTTTGCTTCACAGAATGACTCGGTGATTCGCCGATTGCTTCTTTTCATCGCCGACTTAGTTTCTTCCTTCAGGTCATGGCACACTGGAACTTTAGGAGGTCAGATGAGCGACTTGGCAACACGCCGAGTGCTATTGGCACTCTTCAGGCTAGCCCTTCTTCATTTCTTCAGCTTGTTTTGTTTTTTTTTTGCCTGGTAGTGTCCTTGCTTTGCTCCTCAATCCATGTATTTCTCTTTTGGACATGATGTATGGGCTAGTCCCAATTTCATTCTACTGTATTATATTGCCATGATGAGACAAGAGGTTAGGCTTCTACTTTGCTTTTATATGTTTTGGACTTGAACTATTGTTTAACTCTTATTGTTCTATTTTTCATATGTTATGATCTAATGTCTTGTATGGAGTTCTTCGGGGTTTTATATGCCATGTTACATCTAGGGGGTACTCCTGGGTCGTGACAAACTTGAATGGTCCTAGGATGTCTCATAAGCCACGTCTAGTAGAGTCTTGTTTATGAGTGTGAAGCACGCCACATTTATGAATGAGAGGCCACAAGATGATTAGGAAACTCCATTTCTTTCATTATTCTTAAGTCGTGTAATAGAGTGTAACTCTATAAGGTCTCTCTCCTAATCCTTATCCTATGTTCTTCAGGATATGGCTTCTCGAAAGGCTTACACCAGAAGGAATGTGAGGGAGAATGCGGAACAAGAATCTCGTCCCCAAGATCCTCAAGTTTCGGTTGATCCTTTGGCTGAGCAAGTGTCGAATGCGGAGTTTAGGGCTACTTTTCAAGTATTGACTCAAGCCATAACGGCCCAAGCCAATAGAGAGGTGGTGGTTCCCGTGAACCCAAATGGGGCTACGATGACTTTAAGAGTGAGAGACTTCACAAGGATGAATCCTCCGGAGTTTCATGGTTCTAAATTTGAGGAAGATCCTTAAGAGTTTATCGATGAGGTCTATAAGGTTTTGATGATCATGGGGTTACGCCGGTGGAAAAGGCGGAGTTGGCCGCTTATCAATTGAAAAGTGTGCTCAAATTTGGTATAACCAATGGATAGAAGGGAGACCGAAAGATGCGGGTCCTCTTGATTGGGAAAAGTTTAAGGCCCCGTTTCTTGACAGGTTATTTCCCCTTAAGATGAGGGCATCCAAGGTGCTTGAGTTCATTAACCTTCGACAAGGGAGTATGAGTGTAAGGGAATATTCTCTAAAGTTCACTCAATTGTCTAAGTATGCTCCATCAATGGTTGTAGATTCAAGGGCTAAGAAGAGTAAGTTTGTTTCAGGTGCGTCCGAAATGGTGGTTAATGAGTGCTGAACTGCAATGCTCATTCATGATATGGACATCTCTCGTCTTATGGTGCATGCACAACAAATTAAGGAGGAAAAACTCAAGGAAAGGTCTCGAGAGGTAAAAAGGTCTATGACCGATGATGTTAATTTCTCTAACACAAAGTCCGATGGACAAGGTCGTCCAAGATTCTGACAAAGATTTTCCGGTCAAGGTTCCTCCAATGCTCCTCCTAAGTTCAACCAATATAGAGTGTCTAACCCTAAGCCTTAAGGAGGTAATGGTAGTGGATTTTCATTGCCTAGGTCCAATTGTACTAAGTGTGGAATGAAGCACGATGGTAGGTGTCTAGCTGGCACAGCTGGTTGTGGTAAAAGTGCTCACAAAATAGGGAATTGTCCAATGCTTACGACTAAGGGAAGAGAGGGCAAGCAAGCTACTTATAGTGGTTTGGGTTCCAATGCTTCTAAGCAAAACCGCTTTTATGCTCTTCAGACTAGAGGTGAACAAAAGAGTTCTCTAGATGTGGTTACCAGTATGTTGAAAGTTTTCCAACTTGATGTATATGCTTTACTTGATGTCGGTGCTACTTTGTCTTTTGTGACAACATATGTGGCAATGAGATTTGATGTGTTGTTAGAAAATTTTTCTGTCTCTACTCCTATTGGTGATTCTAATGTGGCTAAGAGGATCTATAGAAAGTGTCTCGTTTCCTTTCCCCATAGAGTTACTCTTGTTGATTTGGTAGAGCTTGATATGTTAGATTTTGATGTTATCTTGGGTATGGATTGACTGCACTCTTGTTATGGTTCTATTGATTGTAGAACTCGTGTGGTCAAGTTTGAGTTCCCAAATGAGCCTATCCTAGAGTGGAAGGGGGGAAATTCTATGCGTAAGGGTCAGTTTGGTTCTTAACTTAAAGCTAGAAAGAAGATTTCTAAGGGTTGCTTCTACTATTTAGTAAGGGTGAGGGATGTAGATTCTGAAACCCCTTCTCTCGAGTCAGTCCCCATTGTTAATGAGTTTACAGAAGTGTTTCGAGATGATCTACTCGGTATTTCTCTAGAGCAGGAAATAGACTTCGGTATTGACCTTCTCCCTGATACACAACCCATCTATATTCCTCCTTATTGTATGGCTCCCGCAGAATTTAAAGAGTTGAAAGAACAGTTGAAGGATTTGTTGGATAAGGTTTTCCTCCGACCGAGTATCTCTCCATGGGGTGCTCTAGTTTTGTTTGTTAGAAAGAAGGAATGTTCCCTTCGTATGTGTATCAATTATCGACAATTGAACAAAGTTACCAACAAGAACAAGTATCCTCTCCCAAGGATAGATGATTTATTTGACCAACTTCAAGGAGCAAGTTATTTCTCTAAGATTGATCTCCGATCGGGTTGTTACCAATTAAGGGTGAAAGATGATGACATTTAAAGACGACTTTTTGAACTCGGTATGGTCATTATGTGTTTTTGTTAATGTCGTTTGGATTGACTAATGCTCTGGCGGCGTTTTTGGATTTGGGTGTTTAGACAATACCTTGACATGTTTGTGATTGTGTTCATCGATGATATTTTGATCTACTCAAGGAGTGAAGATGAGCATATTGATCATTTGAGGATCGTGGTTCAAATTTTTAAGGACCAACAACTTTTTGCAAATTTTAGCAAATGTGAATTTTGGTTAAGATCCATAGCTTTCCTTGGTCATATTATTTCAAGTAAGGATATTGAGGTAGATCCTAAGAAGACGGATGCGGTAAAGAGTTAGCCTAGACCTCTAACTCCCTCGGATATTAGAAGCTTTTTGGGTTTGGCTGGTTACTATAGAAGGTTTGTTGAGGGTTTCTCTTTAATTGCCTCTCTTTTGACGGCTTTGACTGGGAAGAAGGCTAAGTTCATATGGTCAGAAGCTTGTGAGAAGAGTTTCCAAGAGTTGAAGGATAGACTTACTTCCTCTCCGGTGTTGATCTTACCGGAAGGGACGGATGGTTTTGTGGTTTATTGTGATGCCTCGAGAATTGGGCTAGGGTGTGTGCTTATGCAAAATGGGAAAGTTATTGCATATGCCTCAAGGCAACTTAAAATCCATGAGAAGAATTATCCTACTCACGACCTTGAGTTAGCGGCGGTTGTTTTTGCCCTAAAGATTTAGAGACACTATTTGTATGGAGTACATGTAGATGTGTTTATCGACCACAAGACTTTGCAATATGTGTTTTATCAGAAAGATTTGAATCTTCACTAAAGAAGGTGGCTTGAGTTATTGAAATATTATGACATGATTGTTCTTTATCACCTGGTAAATCTAATGTGGTAGCGGATTCTCTTAGTCGGTTATCTGTGGGTAGTATTGCTCATATTGAAGAAGAAAAGAGAGAGTTGGTTTGAGATGTTCATAGATTGGGTCGATTAGGTGTTAAACTAGTGGACTGCACCAAAGGTGGTGTTATGGTTCACAATGGTTCTGAATCGTCTTTTGTGGCGGATGTGAAAGCTAAGCAAGGTCTTGATCCAATTTTGGTAGAATTGAAAGAAGCGGTGCTCAAGAAATCCGTTGAGGCTTTCTCCTAAGAGGGAGATGGTGTACTTAGATACCAAGGTCGATTATATGTTCCAAATGTGGATGACTTGAGGGAACATATTTTAGCTGAATCCTATAGTTCTCGGTATTCTATTTACCTAGGAGCCACCAAGATGTACTGTGATTTATGGGATGTCTATTGGTGGAACGGGATGAAGAAATATATTACGGGATTTGTGGCTAAGTGTCCAAATTGCCAACAAGTAAAGGTTGAGCATCGAAAACTGGGAGGTTTGTCCCAAGATATTAGAATTCCTACTTAGAAGTGGGAAGACTTGAATATGGACTTTATGTTGGTTTGCCTCGCACCCGACGACAACATGACTCTATTTGGGTGATAGTAGATCAGATGACGAAATCGACTCATTTTCTTCCCGTGAAGGGTTCCTATTCGGCAGAGGACTATGACAAGTTGTACTTGAGAGAAATGCTAAGGTTGCATGGAGTGACTTTGTCTATTATTTTTGATCGTGGTACCCAATTCACTTCTCAGTTTTGGAAGTCATTCCAAAAGGGGCTTGGCACTAAGGTTAAGCTTAGCACAATTTTTCATCCCCAAACCGATGGGCAAGCGGAGCATACTATCCAAACTTTTGAAGATATGTTAAGGGCTTGAGTGATCGATTTTAAGGGTAATTCGGACGACCATTTTCCATTGATTGAGTTTGCCTATAATAAAAGTTATCACTCAAGTATCGATATGGCTCCATTTGAGGCCTTGTATGGTAGGAGGTGTAGATCTCCCATAGGTTGGTTTGAGGTGGGTGAAGTTGCCCTAATAGGTCCCGAATTGGTACAAGAAGCCATGGAGAAAGTTTGGCTTATAAAGAAAAAGTTGAAAACGGCCGAAAGTCAGCAAAAGTCCTAAGTTGATGTGAGCATAATGGATCTAGAATTTGACGTTAACGATTGGGTTTACCTGAAAATCTCACCCATGAAGGGTGTAATGAGGTTTGGTAAGAAGGGGAAGCTTAGTCCCTGGTATGTAGGCCCATATTAGATTTTGAGGCGTATTGACAAGGTTGCCTATGAGTTAGATTTACCAAATGAGATGGCAACAATACATCCCGTATTCCATGTCTCTATGCTTAAAAAGTGTGTTGGAGATCCGACATCCATAGTTTTTCTATAAGGGTTTGGAGTTGATGAGAGTCTTTCCTATGAGGAAGTTCCGGTTTAGATTTTGGACCAGCAAGTCAAGAAGTTGAGAAACAAGGAAATAGCTTCCGTGAAGGTCTTGTTGAGGAATCAGTTGGTTGAGGGTGCGACTTGGGAGGCCGAGGCCTATATGATGTCTCGATACCCTCATCTCTTTCCTTATATTTCTATTCTAGCTTGAGGTAATTAGTTCCTCTTGGTTTGACCTTGGTTTTGGAGTCATGTGATTTTTATGTGTTTCCATGATTTCCCTATGAGATGCATGTTCATGAAAACTTGTGTTTTGAAAGAAAATTAGTTTATATGATTGATTTTCCTCATGTTGTTGGGCATTGAGTATGAGTTGCCTATAGACTTCATGAGATGAATTGATGAACATGCTTTAGATATGCTTTTGAGAGTGAATTGCATATAAGCTCCATGAGATCATGTTGAGCATGCTTTTAGCTTGAAGAAGGTAGTTCCTCCTTGAAAATGAGAAATTTTGAAAATTCATGCATATTGGGTTGCAAGATGTAGTTCCTACCTCCTTATAATGCATTTGAGTATGATTAGCTTGGAGCTGATGTTTCCTCCTTGTTTTATGTGTATTGCATACACAATGGGCTGATAGAGTTAGTTTCACTCCTGTTATGATATTTTGAGGATGTCCTAGCTTAGAGTCAATAGTTCCTCCTTGATTGTATGCATTGCATTGTTGGTTGGGTTGTTAGTTCCTCTCCTACTCTTTTAGAACCAGTTTGAATCTCATTCGAGGATGAGTGGTCCCAAGGCGGAGATACTGTAACACCCCATATTCGAAAAAGGGAAAAGAAGCAACTTTGGGGAAAATGCAGGTGCCAGCCATGAGGGCCACCCACGACCCATGGATGGGACCACGGATCGTATGTGTGGTCTATGAATGGCCCTGCTCAGGAAGGTCTAGGAGCTCAAGACCACGGTCTAACCCACATACCGTAGGGCAGACCACGGTCCATGGTCGGGGTCCGTGGTTCGAGGCCCCAAATCAACCTTTCTGACCTTGAACGATGGTCCACCAGGATGGGTGGTGGTTCAGACCACTGTCCGTCAATTGGGGTCTGTGGATGGTCACCTGTCAGTTATTTTTAGGGGCAGTTGGGTCTTTTCCTAATTAATTAGTTCCTATATTATGTTGTTTTGCCTATGTTTAGGACCCCTATATAAGCCTTTTTAACCCCCCAAATTAACCCATTTACTTTATTATTCCAATTTCACAAAAGAATACCAAATTCCTCTCCAAATATTCTCTTTAGAAACTTGAAGAAGAAGAAGAAGAAGAAGAAGAAGAAGAAGAAGGATTCACCTAGGGTTTTAAGCAAAGGTTCTAATTCTTCCATTGAAGACTAGCATTTGGACTCAAGGTATGATAGTTTTCATCCATGGATTCCTTTCATCCATGGAGTTCCTAAATCTCTCTATTTCAAATGGTAGAATTCCCCAATTGAGTTAGGGTTTTCTTCAATTATCATGAGTTCTTTTCATTGTTGATTCTATTGGTTTAATTATGATCTCTTGTGCATGAATTGATGAAATATGATGATTTTATGATGATTTCCCCATGAACCCATGTAATCCCCATGTTTTCAAGCTATGAATCATATGATGTGGGATTTTTATCTTCAAGGAATAGTTTCATGAAATTGAGTATGTATTGCAAGCTTTACATGTATTTATGATGAAATCCATATCTAACCCATGTTTTCTAAGAGTTTATGATTGAAAGTGGGTTTTGACCTCAAGAGGTAAATTATGGACTTATGCATTATTTATGAAATCTATGCAAATGTTTTAAGGGTGGTTTGAGAGTGAAGTACCAATGATGATGTTGTGTTGTGAAAAGATATTCTCACTAAAACACATACTAGCATGATGTGAAAGGTTTTCTCACATAGAAGTGATTCTTAGGTTGAAAGACTTTCTCACCTAATTGAATCAAAGACTAGGAGCTATCTTAATGAAACTAGCTTGAATTGGTTGTCCAAGGGAACCTTTTCATGAGTAATGAATTCAAGTAAGAAATGATTATTCCGTGGGAATTTATGCTTAGCACCGAGTGGATATTGATAGTGAGATGGAAGCTATCCCGTAGTGGAGGCCGGGTTTCCAAAGTAATCTCATGAGATGGAAGGTCCCCCGTAGTAGAGGTCGGGTTTCTAGTAGCAGTCTCCTTATCCCATAACTATGTGCCCCCATAGGTTGATTAGCTAGTGGATCCCCTTAATCTAGAAGTTCAAGGTTCTACCTTCGGCAAGTAGGACACCTCTTTTCGGTGTGGGGTAGACATTGAATTCCATGTTATAGCTCACATGGTCTAAATGTCGGTTAAGGAAAATTTTCCCACACGTAATAATGAACTAAGGTTACTTCAAGAAGTATCGCACATGAGTTCAAAGGTTTTAAAGATGAAGTTAGCTTGCATTGACATGATTTATCACTTGTCTTTTATAACTCTTTCATATTATGTTTTAGCTTGTTCAATTGCATGTCATGAAATGAAATGTACCTTTTTAGCATGATTTAAATGTTTTTCGCGTGGCTATCATACTTGGTATATTGTTTTGTACTAACGCATACTCTTGCCTATATTTCCCCCAAATATAAGGTCCGATATTTAGGGTGCTCAGTTTCGTGGCTAGTAGATGATTTGATTGATTCCTGAGCTTTGGTGAGTCCTCATGCTTCGAGGACGTAATTATTGTTTTATCTTCTTTCATGTATTTCTCATTTTGACATGATGTATGGGCTAGGCCCAATTTCATTATATTGTATTAGATGGCTATGATGAGACAATAGTTTAGACTTCCGCTTTGCTTTTATAAATTTTTTGGACTTGAACTATTGTTTAACTCTTATTGTTCTATTTCTTATGTTATGGGAGATAAGTGGTTTGTATGGAGTCCTTCGGGCTTCTATACGCCATATTACATCTAAGGGGTACCCCTGGGTCGTGACATCATGAGTCGGGTAATTATTCTCGTGGACTTTAAGTTGTATAGAAGCATAAGCTATGACCTTACCTCGCTGCATGAACACATAACCTAGGCCGACTCTAGATGCATCACAATAAATCACATAATCGTCTGAATCATCTGGTAGAGTCAAGACACGACCTGTATTCAACCTAGTCTTTAGTTCTGAGAAGCTTTTCTCACACTCATCCGACCATTGAAATTTGACCTTCTTCTAAGTCAACTTGGTCAATGGGGGAAGCTGGATGAAAATCCTTCAACAAACCTACTGCAATAACCGGCCAAACCCAAGAAAGTTCAAATATCTGTTGGAGAGGTGGGTTTGGGCCAGTGTTGTACTGCCTGAATTTTCTGAGAATCCACTCGGATCCATTCGCTGGATACTACATGACCAAGGAAAGAAACGGACTGTAACCAGAATTCACATTTATTGAACTTAGCGAATAGTTGGCGATCTTTGAGGGTTTGCAAAACAACTCTCAGATAAGTCACATGCTCTTCCTCACTTTGAGAATAAATGAGGATATCATCAATAAAGACGATGACAAACAATTCCAAATACTTTTTGAACACCCTGTTCATTAAGTCCATGAAAGGTGCATGTCACGCCCCGAGCTACCCCCGAGACGCGGACACGGGACCTAGGACCACAAGTGATCCCAAGCTAACCTTGCTGGCATGATCATGACCATACTAAATATAATCTGAATAATAGAAACTATGCGGAAGCTATAATCATAAATAAAATGAAAAGATGGAGAATACCCTTATACTATAACTGAGATAAATAATAACTGATGAGTTTAATACAAAGAAGATATTAACTCAATACTAAGCTGAACCTAACTATGTCTGAAATAAGCCTCTAAACTGACTAGAAGTGCTGGGACATGCCCCAGCTAAGTCTAGAAAATTTGAAACTAAAAGACTGAAAACTGAAAGATAACATGACTATTGTCCTCAAAGAATGAGGACTCACCACTGATTCTGCTGGACTGGAGATCGGGAACAGATCTAAGCGTGATCTGGATGCTGAGAACCTGAACCTACATCACGAGAAGATGTAGCGCACGTATGCGTCAGTACTTGAAAGGTACTGAGCATGCAAGATAGAGTAAAGCTTAAATAAAAATATAACTGAACAAAGAAAATAAGCAATGATATAATCTGAACATGATATAAATACTGAAAATACTGAATACTCAGCTAATTGATGCAATGACTAAATTTATAACATGCTGAGACTGAATACTGAATATACTGAAATATGGTCAATGCAATAGGGTCTGACTGAACTGTGGGAGATACTAATAACCGACATAAAACCACATGAGATAAATGTTGTGTCCGATGTATACGCCCCATCGAGAGGACCCAATATACCCGGCCAAAGGTATAGAGGCATGACTAGCATGATCACTAAACTGATGTTGCCCACAGAGGGGACTTACACCTACGTGGCTCGTAGTTCTGGGATTATATGGGTATGCTGAACCCTAGTCCAACTCGGTATTATGCTACTCCCAATGAATTAAGTGGTTAACTGGTTATGACTGAATTTCTGTAAATACTGTATAGCTCAAAACTGAACATGCAAACTGAAAATGCAACAATTAATCTGATAATGATGCATTAATAACTGAGGCATGTATAACTGAATAACTGAGATATCTGACCTAGCATGTGTAATTCGAGAACTAAAGAAATACATAGCTAGGGTTCTGAAATTCATGCAATAAACTGAGAAATAACATGATAATCTGATTTGGAACATTTAAATAACTAATTCATAATGATCTCTGTTGAAATTCTAGAAACCCTAGGTCTGTTCATAATCATGGAATCAAGAATCTAACTGAATTCTAGGGACCTAATGGACGAAAGGAACCCACTAGTGAAATCCCACATACATGGTGACAAATTTCACAGAGAAATCCTTTGATTTCTGGGCTGGAACTGAAGAAAACTTGCTGCATTCTTGAACTAGGGTTCTTGACTTCTCTTCTCCTCTTACACTCTAATTTTCTATGTTTTGATTAATGATCTAACTTAAATAAGTTCTAGTTATGCTTCTAGACTTAAACTGACTAAAACATCATGATTTAGGGTGTAAACGACATATCTTAGGGGTCCAACGAAATAGGAAAATACCAAAAGACCCCTGACTTAGTTGTTGTCGGAGTGACTGACGGACGGGACTGACGGGCCGTCATTCCACTACTGTCCGTAGGTTGTGATAATCGGTCAAGTCTGCCCGACAAGGCTTCACTAAAGCAAGCATAACTTTTTACTCGGAGGTCGGATTTTAGAAAACTCAATGGCATTGGAAAGAGGGTTCAATTATATATCATATCATAGGTCATGGGACACACAACTTAGACTAATTAAAATGACGTAGTTTAAGTGCCTAATATATAGGGAAAATGCCAAAACAACCCTGACTTAAATGCTGGCGAAGGCCACTCACGAGGGGACTGACGGTCCGTTGTTTGAACCACTACCCGTCCACTGGATCGTGGTTCGTGGTCTGTCCTAAAGGGCTTCACTAAAACAAGTATAACTTATTACTCCGAGTTTGGAATCTAGCAAACTCAATGGCGTTGGAAAGAGAATTCAATTATCTTTAATTTGATAAGTCATGTGACACCTTATTCATTGTGTGCTAAAAGATATAACCATTTGAAGTTGTCCTATAAACTCCTTCTTTCCAACTAACTGCTGGTCTCCATCGACGATCCGACCTATGGTCATTTGGTCAGACCACAGATCATCCTGGTTGACCGTCGATGGTTTCAGAGACTAGTTCTCTAGGCCTTCGAACGATGGGACCCACCTACGGTCCATGGGTGGTTTTGTTGGTACTGGCACCCGTTTTCTGAAAAACTATGATTTTCTCCCTTATGAGATCTGAGGTGTTAAAATTTGGTTCTTGAAATTCAATGGTGGAGATCCTATTTAGTTGTCTATAGATTATGATTTTGGGGCATCAAGAGTAGCTCATTTTTGGGCGAATTCTCTCCCTTAGTTTTCTAGTTTTGGTGCAATCTTGCTTTATTGTTGCTCGTTGTTTGGTACTTGTTTTGTGGCCAACTTTGAAGATCAATATGTAACTCTTGGTGTTTATAGTGGAGCTTTTAGTCCTGTGATTTTTTACTCTTCACATTGAAGGGTTCTCCACGTTAATCTGTGTCTTGTGTGATTGGTTTATTCTTGTCCTGTTGTTTTTGTTTGGTTGATATACTTGTTGTCCATTCTTCGTATTTCTTGATTTAGTTTGTCTTCTCTTGGTTCAAATTGAAAGGGAAATTTTAGACTTGGGTATTATTCCGATGTTATCCTGATGGACATTCTTTGTTAGTGCCTTGCCTTTCCCAACACTTGACTTAGGGTTTAGTTTCACACTTTTATATCTGGCTGCCTCAAACTCTCAATTATTCTACAATTTGTTAGTGTTTGCTTTTGAGAAAAATGCAATTTGTCAACTCATGTGCATAGCTTATTTGATTTGTCACTTTGTTTAATTTCTAACTAATCTTCAATTATTATTTTTTTGGTGTTGAATCTTAACGGTTAAGCTGATAACCGGATCGATAATGATCAATAACATATATGTCAATATCTTAATAATTCTATAACTGTTTAGCATGTCTACAAACCGACAATCGATAATTTAACAGCATAATGATTCTATAACAATTTAGTATGTCTACAAACTGATAACTGATAACTGATAAGTTGAACCAATAAACTTCAAAACTGAAATAAACCGACCGATACCCATCCTTACTTAATGAGACGAACAAGGAACATTTAAACGGGGTAACATGGGAGCATCAAAATTAATTTTTCTAGAAATCTAAATGGGGTAGAAACTAAGGGTGGACATTTGGGCCATTAGAATTTGATCAAAGAATTTCATTTGGATTTTCTATTATCGGATTGAAGAAATTACAATCCAAATCTAAGCAAAATAAGCTTGAATTGGAAATGAACTTTTACGTCAATTTTTGTATGTTTTGTATTTTTCAATTTTAACTTTTGAGCTTTTAAAGCAAGTATAAAAATTAATTGACAACATTTATTCACCTAAAAGATTGCTCTTTGGACTATATAACTTTCTACAATTAACAAGAATTAAGGTCCACCCCCCCCCCCCATATTGTGTATTAAACTTTTCTATTCGTTGCTTTGATTGTACGGGACTAATCTATTAAACCTTTGGAACCCTTAGTATTATAAATTACGAAAATATCCCTCAATCAAACTCTATAAAGTTTAACTTACCTCAATCTGAATCATTGCAAATCACAAAATGTTTTTTCCTTCCTTTGAGACTCCGAACACTCCGATTTATCAAATACGTATTTGATAGTAGTATATGAGTTATTGATATCCATATTTACATAAAAATAATTTGGTCAAAAGTCAACCCTGAGCTTCAAGGTCAAAATCAGAGTTTCCTTCCAAAAATCAGATTACCCATAGTTCTATGTTCTAAATCTCAAATTTCATCAAAATTTAACCACAACTCGACCTTCAAATCTCAAATTTTTGTATTCATATTTTTTTCCAAATCCCCAATTCTCAATCCAAATGCGCATAAAACCACTAAAATTTACGAGATTGTTTGATATATATTTAGATTCTTAATCCCTCCCCATAACGATTATCAAAAATCACTCCAAAAATTATTTCAACTAAAGTTTAAAACTCACAATATGATATGAAATGATTATTCCCAAATTGTTCCATGGTTAATTAACAGAAGAAAGTAAACACTCTGTTTTTTCTCTTTATGCAAATTCGAACACTAACCTCACACACGTCTAAATTTTATTTGTCGAGGTCACCACGATTACTAGCCAGCACTACTGTGCTAGCCAACCCTCATTGTGTCATGTCAAATAATACCACAACATTCCAACATTAATATCACAATGACTTATGTTGAATGATGTCATGCAAAAATTAACAACAAATGCACCCATCATTCCTGTGAAGCTTATAAAAATGTTACAAGGAATCGTATATAAAATGACAGAAGCCAAAGAAGAAAGAATGAACATCATCGAAAATTTATAACATGTTGACCTTGAAAATTTTTTGTATGAATGGTCGGAGCATAAGGAATTGCGACCAACGATACCAACACAATGCAACATTAAGAGAGATTGACAGATTTGCTTATTTTGTAATTAGCATAGCTTGATTAAGTTATCACTCAAGGAGAAATTTATTAATTTCATTTCCAAGGTTGCATACTATATCAACTTGAAGAGTGGTAGTTCATACCTAATGAAGCCACTTATTTATGATTTCAAGCTCAATATAAAGGAAGTATTATCGAGAGTCATGGGATGAATATCTTATCCAAATCTATTACCAACCTACTTTGTGAAAAAAGTTCTATTTTCAGTAAAAATGTAGTAGGTACTCCTCTACATCTTGATATGGCCACGATTAATAAAATAAAAGGCCTAATTATGCCCAAGGCAAAATGCTAGTCGACGTTCTAGAAAATTTACTTGACCATGTTCGAATGGATATCAAAGATGATAAAACTAGAGCAATAAGAACTACTTGTTATGGAAATTGTGGATGTCAAGCATGTGGATAGTGTATGGAGTTGCAAATTAAGTGTGTGGTATTAGTACATAAACTTGTGCAAAGTAAATGGATGACTTGTGTATGCCATTGTTTGCCACGTTCATATGGGCTATAAAAGGGCCTATTTACTTCATCATGAAAGACAATCAACCAGTGAAATAATATATACAGTTTCTCGTCCTTCTTTCTTATTATAAAGCTTAGTTAGTTACTTTTTATTATATAGCACGTTATTAGCATGAGACTCCACCAACTCGAGCTACTATAAATAAGTAAAAAGGGTAAGGATTTTATTTTTCTAAAAATGTCTAATATTTCTAAACTTGAATTTGTTGCCTTGGATATATCGGGAAAATAATACTCATCATGGATTTTTTTATTAGGAAGACGGGCATTGCGTTCAGTTCGAAAGGCATGGTTTTCAGTATGGATACTAGACGCTGAAATTCACCTGGATGTGATGGGTCTGGTAAACACCATAAAAAATGATAATCAGGCATCCAACAAAGATTGTGCCAAAGCTATGATATTTCTCCGGCACCATCTTGACGAGGGGTTGAAAATGCAATACCTCACTATTAAATACCCCCTTGTACTGTGGAATAATTTGAAAGAATTATATGACCACCTAAAGTTGGTCATTCTTCCACAGATGCATCATGATTGGTTCAATTTGAGGTTACTAGACTTTAAAAGTATAATTGAATATAATTCTTCCATGTATAGAATTATATCACAGTTAAATTAATGCGGAGAGGATGTCACTGAACATGCTAAGCTTGAGAAAACATGTTCCACATTTTCTCCCACGAATATGCTCCTACAATAGCAATATAGAGAAATGGGTTTTAAAAAATATTCTGAATTACTTTTATATCTTCTTATTGTTGAACAACATAACGACCCATTGATGAAAAATCATGAAAGTCGTCCCGTTGGTTCTATGCCACTCCCTAAAGTGAATCAGGCAAATTATCACCAGTGAGAAAGAAGTTGTGGCTCCGATCGTGGTCGTTGTCGTGACGGTAGTCGTAAAATACATTATAATCATGATAGTCGTCTTGCACCAAAAAATTACCAGTAGTATAAAAGGAAGGGTGAAAAACAAGAAGTGGTGCAAAAGAAAAATTCAGAAAGTGTATGTTATAGATGTGGATGAATGGGACAGTGGTCACGTACCTGTTGATCATCTAAGCGTCTGGTTTAGCTCTATCAGGCATCCTTAAAAGGGTGATAATAATAAAAAAGAAAACTATATCTCTTAAGATAATGTTGAGACCATACATAAGATGGATAATAATGCATAAGCAAATTTCATCTCTGAAGATAATGTTGAGCCTATGCATCTGGACGTAATTGATTTCTTTGTATTCCCTAAAGGAACAATGATCAGTGACGAGCCCGCAATAATCTAGATAATTTCTTTTCTGTTTGTTTATACTAGTTGGTATGTTTATGTTTTTCTAATCCCTGTAAACTAATAATGTGTGTATGATGGCCATGTTTAAATTGTAATATTTTACTTTGTTAATATCTTTGTTTGAAGAAAATATGGATATGCCCAAATTTCATTTGGATCAATAATCAATCATGTAGATATTTGTGTGGTTGACAGTGGAACAACATATGCCATATTTATAGATGAGAAATACTTTTCTTACTTGCTTAGAAGAAAAGCAAATGTTACTATAATTTCTAGTAATTCGAAATTGATTGAAGGCTCCAGAAGAGCTATATATTTCTGCCTAAGGGGACAAAACTTGTTATAGAAGATGCGTTATTCTCTTCTAAATCTCCAAGAAACTTGTTAAGTTTCACAGATATCCGCCAAAATGGATATCATATTGAGACACTAAATGAAATGAATATTGAGTACCTTGGTATAACCAAGAATGTCTCAAGCCATAAATGTGTTTTGGAGAAATTACCAACCTTATCTTCTGACCTATATTATGCAGAATTTACTACAATCGAAGCACATTCAATCGTAAATCAAAAGCTTATTGATTTAAATATGCTTGTGTTATGGCATGACCGAATAGGTCATCTTGGATCAATAATGATGAGATGAATCATTGAAAATTCAAATGCACATTCATTAAAAATCTGAAGATTTTTACGAGTGACGAGTTTTCATGTGCACCTTGTTGTCAAGGTAAATTGATTACTAGGCCATCACCAATGAAGGTTAACATTGAATCCTTACTCTTGTTGAGGATCCTAAGAACTTGCATATGTAATGCAGGTCGAATGACATCAGTACATTGAATGTACAAGTATGTAATATAGTTGAATAACAAATAACTAAATGAAAGGACTACAATAGATATATACTTAACTGAATATAAAGAAATAAAAGAGTGAAATCATTAAAATTTTACAAAAATACTTACTCATCTCTGAACTCAACATATTAAGTGATAAAATAAAAATACACTTTTCACACTATTTGGGAGATTCTCTAATCGACAATCATCAATATGAGCTACGTCATGATACAACATCTCGCCCACACTGGCAGAACTACCATATACCTTGTCGGGGTATAGAACACCCTCAACTAAGTGGATCCACTAAGCTCTGCCCGAAGGAACTGAGGATTCATCTAAAAAGTATGATCTTGTACCCATGTTGGCATACTTGGTTTATGATGAATGTGAGTTGTCTGAACTCATCCCTATATCGGTGCTAAATACTACTTCTAATAATATATACTCATGCTCAATGTTTAAAAACATACTCTTCCTCTAGTTTGAGATAATTGCTCAAACTATCCTCTTAAAAGAGGTAACTGCTCTTGAAATATCTTTGAACTCATAACTCATTTAGAAATCAAAGTTTCTCTTTTATCAATGTAAAAACTGATACCTTTGGGAATACTTAGTTCCCTTATACTCTTACTCAATTCATACTTGAAAACTCTTTTTCATAAAATTTATCAAAATCATATTGTGATATGATCATTGATGATAGAGGAAGTCATAGTGCATAAACATTGATGGCATAACTAGATACCATATTGTTTAAACATTGATGACATACTCGATTTTGATACTAATCATGTTTTAGAAACTCTTTCTCAAAAGTCATCTTTACTTCCTCAGAAACTCAGTTTAAAACTCAAGGGTTGGCTTTAAAAAGTTTCTCAAGATTTATAACTCAATTCATAAGGTTCATGAGGAATTATAGACATGAACGACTCAGTTCAGGGATCTTAATAGCAATATGGAAACTTGGTACTCAGAACTCAACGATACTACTCATCTCAAAATTACTCAATTCATAGGGTTCATGCTGAAATATAGACATTAATTAATCAAATCAAGAATCTTAATGCATAATATATAACAATTCAATAATTATGAATAGAATTTAAAAAGAATCCGGAACTCAAGATTGCAAAATCAATCCATCTCAATAATATTCAAATCTAGGAATAGAATCCTAGATTACTCTTTTACACATTTGAAAGTAGATGTAGGGCGTGAGGACAATCTAGTCCAATACTATGATAGGCTTACATACCTGGAAGAACAAGGTTCTTGAAGAATCTTGAATAAGAACTTGATTAGAAGCCTTGAAACCCTAGCTTGAAGGCAAACAATCAAGAAAACCTTTCTTGAGATTCTTGAATTAGTTTCATGAAATATCTATGGCCAAGAATTATGATTTTCATTAGTGATTCATAATTTTATGGAGGAATTTGAGTTAGAAAGAATGAAATTCTTTGAGAAAGACTTACCTTGAAGAAGAATCTTGAAAAAGATTGAAAGAATCTTGAATGGAGTCTTCTACTTTGATTTTTCCTTAGGGTTTTGTCTTAGGGTTTGAGAGAGAAGAGAATGATGGATGAAGAGATGAAAATCTGATTGCTTTGGGTCTTTAATTAGTCAAGAAATTCGTTTAGGATTTTCTTAGAGGTAAAGAGACAAAACCAACCCTTTTTAATGTTTTCCCATCGGCTAATTCGTCACTTCACTATATCAGGCTACTAAAATGGTCATAACCTTTTACTCAAAACTTGGATTGTTGCGAAACATGTGGTGTTGAAAAGAAGATTCAAATACCTTTAATTTGATAGATTATGGGCCACGTAAGTCTTTAAATTGAAAGAGATATGGTCGTTTGAAGTGACCCAAATAGAATCTTACTTCAAAACTTAATTGGTAAGAAAACTTTCAACTCAACTTTGTGCTAGGAGTTTTTAGTGACCTTAATTGATATCCAAAATTATTCCCACACTAAAGAAATTACCGTTAAATATATGAGCAATTTAAGAATAACCCGATAAGACCTTATATGCAAATAAAGATAGTTCGGGCCTTAGCTTAGAATTTTTTGGGGTGTTATAATATCTCCCCTTTGGGATCATTCGTCCTCGAATGACGGTTATAATGAGCATAGAAGAGAAATAAGTTAATCTTACTATATTTCTAACTTTTTAACTTGCCTACTAACATAGGTGGAGCTGATTTATACTAAGAGTTCATAACTCTATATATCACATAAGTTGGGAACGATATGAGTTCGAACATAGGCACACTCTATCTGGAGATATTTGACATAAAGCAAGGATATCTGGGCATGAAGTAAGAATAGGAATACTATGCCTTGAGTGATATGACTGATAGCTTTTAAGCATAACAATGATTCTCAACTACGCTCTCCTTTATGCTTAGTACACTTCATTAGATGCAACTACTTGCTCCCACTAGACTATATGACTACTCTTACAAAAGTATAAATCAAATCGCTTGCTCTTACTATGTTCAAAGCTAATCTCCAATTCACAAGGTGTTAAACATGATATGGTTATACTTATCTAAAACACAAGATTCATGTTCTATACCTCTATAGAGAATCTTATCCCAAGAATACTTCTCCTTATAACTGCCTTCCACCAACCTTGAGCCGATATCAAGAAACACCCAATGCATTATGCATTTGTCCACATGTTAACAACACCACATTCAAGCCTGATACTATATCCACTCCATGGATTCCTCCTAACCAATCCTTCTAAGAATTATTCATTATCTCTACCACTGAAATTTCACACATTACTACCACGAACTGACTAATTGCTCTCATTTAACTATTACCCATGGTAAAACCTCATCTCTTTTTTCCTCCACATTTATAACGTTAGATGGAAGAAGAAGACCACCACTACCACATTAAGAAACATAAAATTTCTCCTTCTATTATTACTCTACTAGTAATGACAACATCTCTATCAAAACTAAAAAAGGATCACTGAAAGAGTTTTAGGGCGAAAGATCAGAAGCACGATTCATTCAAGAAATTTGATGTAAGAATATGAATGACGTAACATTATGTTGCTAGCCTTCGAGAGTAAATTATTTATTTACGAGATTGAACATACTATGAGACATGAGTGCTTATATGAATAGGTTCATATCATGGGGTTGATATCTATAACTTTATAGAGTAAGATTGAGATCAATGGGCTAAAGGTTTTGCCCTTTATTCTGGAAACTGGGCATAACTGTGAATCTCTCTGAAGTGTATGAGCATAGGTCATAGACCCAATTATGATATTAGGAATATCAACAAGATGTTGTATTAACTTCACTTGAGGAATACACAAGATTATGAACATATTGATACTTCTCTAAAACTCTTTATGAAGACATCACTATCTCATCCTCAACACTTTACTTGGTTTCTCATATTATCATCCCCCCCTTAGGTTTGAAATAGACACTTTAAAGCTATGGATCTATTCCATCATCTCTAAACTGGTCTACATTCGCTTTACTCTAATACTCGGGAAAGACTTATCTCATGGCTACTGAACTCTCCATATGCAGGCACTAAGACTCATTCTAAGATGCTTCTCTTAACCTCTTCTCATTGGCTTATAAGGCCACTTAATCTAACTCTTAATAATCTACCTTTTCCTTCTTAGCCTACTAATAGTATCCTTCTAGGTTCATATCAACCTAACTGGAGGAAGCTTTGAATTATATTTAATAGGCTCGTCATTGACTATATAAAATCCTTTCTACCAAACTCTTAAGGGTAATAATTATTGCTTACATCAGCCTACTCTACATTGGCAAATCAAATATGCTATCTAGGCATACATGAAAAATCATTAACTTAATTGGAACCTCGTATGATTACATACAATCTCAAGTACACCTCTTAGTGCTCTTGTTACTCTTATGACTTAGCCAATAATGAGTCCAAGATTTGGACTCATTTAGGGCTTTGTTTTGATAGTATTAGTGTCCTCAAATGCCTATTCTATGCTCATAATTGATGTTAAAGTGTTGATTTACAGTTATGAAGGCTAAAGTGCAAGGCAAGGACATAACCCGACAAAAAGGAACTAAAGAGCTGAAGAAGTGAAGAAAAAACAATCCTGGAGATCGCCAAGACCGCTCGGCGCACCGTCGAGTGGCTCTTTAGCTAGCCCAAAGTTCCAGCATACCAGCTTGGGGAAGAACCAAGTTGGAGACAGAAATGGGTAGTCGGCGGATCGCCGATTGATTCTGTGACAACAAATTGGATCTCCCAAAGTTACAGGACCTGAGGTACTGAAGGCCAATGCAAAATGGCGATGGAAGAGGACACTCGGCGGATCACTGATCGGTTTGGCGAGGCGTGACTTAATCCATAGTGTGGACTTTCAAGCTTAATTTTGGGAAACTATAAATTGGATTTTAAATGTAATTTTTAGGAGTTCTCTCCCAAATTCTACAGTTCCCATTCTAGACTTAGAGTTTTTCTCCTGATTTTTGAGTTTGAATTGTATAATTTTAGAGGTTTTGGAAAGTGGGTCTTTGAATTTCATTCTTGGAAATCATTGTAAAGTCTTGGAAACTCTTACCCAGATCATGGCTAATGCATTAAGTAACCGTTTCTTTGTTTTTATGATGTGTTGCTAAAACCTCAATTTTTGGGGTGTGATAATGTGCTTATTTGTTTAATTATCGTATGTGTATTGTTGTTTGATGATGAAATTACTGTTTTAATGTGGGTTTAATCATTAGTTGAGTTTTAATTTATGAATTGTAGTTGCAAATGCAATTCTAATTTTGAGTTCTTAAGAGGTTTTAGGACCAAAGCTTTTGATTAATGATTTGTGGGTATTGGGTTAATATGAGTTCAGCTTGAGAGAGTGAATCTTCAATCCAATCCTACCCATCTAGTTCGAGAGAGTGAATGTATTAAGGTTGTGGGATGGTTATCTTGTTAAGCTTGTTGATGTTCGAAAGAAATCACTTGAGCCGTAATAGTTGTTCGAGAGAAAACTATTGCACTTAAAGTCCAGCCTACCCACAATGTCCCAGCAAATCATCATTAGATTGCAATTACCCATATAGCATATTTAGCCTATAATCGATCACATCCCAAGAACTCCTCTCTATATTGTTATTTTCCCCTGTTTCCATTGTTGTTTCAGCTGTTCATTGCAAAACTAAATCCCTCATTAGACATTCATTGTCACCTTTTCAGATTTAATTGTATGTTTTCGATAGTGTTTATTCCTATAACCGTCTAGAACACGTTTGTACTTCTTAGTTAAATTTTAAGCATGTACCTCTCCCTTTGGGTTTGACCCCAACTCTTCGTTGGGTTTTATACTGATTAACGATCGTTTACACCTAGAATTAGATGAGATGTGTTTGGGATGTTTTCATCAAAATGGCACCGCTGCTGGGGAGTGGTATTGTTTGAAATTATATTATTGAAGTCGAATTGTGTTCTTTTTCTGTTATAGTCGAATCGATTTAATTTGTTTTGTGTTTCTATTGTTTGTGTTGAACAAAGATAGAAATGAGTGTAAATAGAAGTAATGGTAGCCAAGTGGGGCACTAAGACGACATTGGAAATCTGAATGATGTAAATGATCCAATTCAATTGGGTGGTGTTGGTGCAATTCATCTACCTCCAACTGAAGGAAACGTTGTTTTCCACATCACTAGTACAATGCTTCAGCTCCTACAATTGAAAGGATTATATGGAGGGCTGGCTCATGAGGATCGCCATGAGCATATTCGAAACTTCGTGGACATTTGTGGTCCGTTCTCATTTAAGTACATTTCGCAAGAATCAGTCCGTATCAGGTTATTCCCATTCTCTTTGATGGGTGAAGCTACTAAATGGTTATCTGAGTTACCGAGGGATTCCATCACCTCTTGGGATGAGCTGACTGCAGCGTTCCAAGTGAGATTCTTTCCTCTATCGAAGATGATGACACTGAGATATAACATCCAAAGTTTCAAACGGTTGGAAGGTGAGCCAATCCATGAGACATGGCTGAGATTTAAGAAGTTGGTGCTTTAGTGCCCAACTCATGGACTTCCAAACGACGTGCTACTGTAATACTTCTATAGGAGTCTCGATTTAATGAACAAATGAGTGCTGATCAACTTGTTCCCGGTGGTATAATGCAATAACCCTATATGAAGGAACATCCCAACTCCTTGATTGCATGACCAAGATAAACAAAGCATGGTACACTCGCGTGGATCAAGTGTCTCCTCTCACGTTTAGAATGACAAAAGAGTAGATCGAAAAAGATCAAGAGAGAGACCAAAACATGGATAAAATGATGACCCAGTTGGATATCTTGGCTAAAAATGTCATGGGTAGTGGTACGAAGAATGTTAATGATGTGGGTGTCGGTGGAGCAAATCCCGATGAGGCACATTTTGAAATGATGTACAATGAGGAAATGAACTTCCTTGCTAATGAAGGAGGAGGTTATCGTGCAAACTACCCAAGGCAGGGTGGAAATAAAGTTTGGAACATAGATGAGGGCTAGAGAGACCGTGACAGAGATTGGTGTGATCGTAACGCCACCTAGAAAGAGAGAGAGGGGGACAAGGACATGTGCGTCCCTCCCTATGAGCGTCAAAATCCCATGGAATCCTAAGGTGGCCGTACACAAGATATCCTCTCACGCATTCTCAACAAAGTTGAAGGGTCAGAAAAGGTGTTGAAAGAGATGAAAAAGGTTGTCTCAACTCTCAATCAGACGGTGACCTCTCACTCAGTCTCTATTAAGCAGTTGGAGAACCAAATGGGTCAAATTTCTTCTCACTTGAATCCAACACAACAAGGGGGGGGGGGGTTTCCTAGTGATACAATGAAAAGCTCTAAAAATAAATCTTGATTTGGTATCCTCGTCATGCCACGACATTAACTAAGGTGCTTCTTTGGAGGCAACCTTAATATTTGATGTTTTTAAAATTTGTTTATGAATAACGGGTGTTGATTGTGCAGGTTGAAAAGTGAAAAGTGTGGGAAAATGAGTAGTTTGGCGAGCCAAGGTCAAGCTGACGACACGCCGAACAGGTCGGTGAGCCCCGACTTGGACCACCGTTGGAACTACCGAGCTTGAAGGGGTACCCTGTAAAACTCGGTGGGCTTCATGCTCAATCGGTGACTCACCGAGTAGGTCGGCGAGCCCAATTTTGTCCGCCATTTGAACCCCCAAAATTGCTAGGAGTCCTATAAAACTCGATGAGGAAAATACCACTTGGCGCATCACTGAGTGGTTCGGTGAGGACGACTTAATCTACCGAAGTTGCCGCGAACGGAAAGGTTTTAAAGGCCAAACTGTTTAAAATTTCAAAATCCTTCATCTTCTCCTATTTTTTACTCTCGTACCCTCTCACCCAACTTTAGATCTTGCCTATTTTCTTTTTTTTTACCCGCTCATTTTGTGAAATCATTTCTCGGAAGTGTGGAACTTGGCCTCCTAGCTATACAACTCTTAAATTTGGCATTAAGGTTGGTTTTTCAAATCCCGTACTTAAGTGTGTGGTTGAAATCGAATGCAATGGGTAAATTGTTTATGATTGTTGTTAGGTAGTTGATTATAATCGTGTTTAATTGTTGGATTGCTTTTAATGAATTAAAATGTGTGCCTAATTGCCTTAAATTGATCGATTCCTGTGTTCTTGCCTGTAATATTGAGTCTAAGTTGTTGGGTTGCGGTGTTTATGCATTGGGTTTGGTGGGGTGAAGTCTAAGTAACCCCAAATTGTGCTAAATGATGTAATTTTCCCAATGATGGAGCGTTTGACGTCATTCTTAAGGGCAAAAGTCATCAAATGGCCAATTTTGGCCAAATCGGGGGAAGTCTGTGTACTCCGAGGGCATGCGTAGTATGGGTCTAACCTTAATTTCATAGTTTGTGTTTAATTTTGAATTCGGGGGCTGCGGGCTTGATTTTGAAGTTTGGGGTTGAAAACTGGCACGTTGGGCCGTTTGGCAAGCTACGTCGAACTCGCCGAGTGGTTCGGTGGTTCGCCAAAGTCCCCCACAAATCTCCCTTAATTTCTAAAATTGGTTGAATTTGTTTTGTAACTTTCAGTGAAAAGCCTAAGCTCGCCGAACTGGCTTCTTGATTGCCTTTCTGTGCCCCTAAACCCTAAAAAGAACTATAACTTTCGGCGGACCACTTCTAGTCGGCTGAATGGTCCTGAATATTGCCGACCTCTCTTGAATTTTGAAATGTTTTGCGCTGGTACTTTTAGTGAGCCCAATCTAGCTCACCAAAGTAACTCGGTCACTCTCCAAACGGGTCGGCGAGTCATTCTGCAACTAAGTTTTCTGCATTTTTTTGGAAATTTTTCTAGCGTTTTTCTATGTGGTCTGCAGAAATGGCTAGAACAAATATGAATGATAGTGTCATGCCTCCCTGAAAGCGGGCATGTGGATTCGTAATAAATGAGGAAGCAGTTGCTTCCAATGTCAAGGGCAAAAAGTTACCTCCGAAAGGAGGCAGGGGTAAGGGCAAAGCGCCCATGGCCGAGACACCAGAGTACAACTTCGGCAGTGAGGGAGAGTCCGACAATTTTCAAGCTTCATTCTCTGATCCTTAGGACGACCAGTTACTACAGGCCCGACAAGCGAGATTACGCTCCAAAGCTCGCCATGATCCATCTAGGATTCCAGAGCCGACCCCTCCAGCTTTAGCTTCAGTGCCTCCTCCGGTACAAACGGTGGTTCTGCCACCGCTAGTACAGGGTCCTTTTAACACCTTGCTATTTGAAAGAACTAGAAAGAGCTAGATTTAGAAAGAGTCATTTTTGGAAAGAATGAAAAATCTGGAAAATTGGTTAATTTAAATTAAGTTTGAGTTTTAGGTCAACTTCAAACAACCATTACTCCTAGCTTAGGAAGAGTTAGGTGTTCTACAAGATACCGTAGGAAATATCTTTGAATTATCTTGCCAATGCCACCAAGTTTGCGCGATTTCAAGTTTGTATGAGGTAGATACGTCCATTTGAAGTTGGGTTGTCTAGATAAGGAAAGTCAAAACCGGATTTTAGAAAGGTATTATGGTCTTTTCACTAACAAATTAATTAAATTCATTTTTGGTAATTAAGTTGGGGTCTAAACTGAATTGGTTCAGTTTACGCTTCATAAAATTAAGCTAGGCTTTTGAGAAAAGAGAAAATAAGAGGAGAAAAGAGGAGAAGAAGCAAGGATTCGTCGATTTCTTGAGGAATTGAACGCGAATTTTGCCAAGGATTCAATCCTATGAGGTATGTGAGTTCACACAGCGTTGGGTTCATTCACCCACGCGCCAAACATGTTTATTTCAGTATGATTTTCATCCTAAAAGATTGAAACTTTGATGTTCTTGAGTTGTATTCTTGAATTGCTTTCGTTCTTGAATTTGGGATGAGATTAAGGAGTTTTTGAGAGTTTATGGATGATTGTTAGAGTTGTTTTGAGTTAGATTCTTCTGTACATGTCATGGGAATTTGAATCTAAAGAGGAATCGAGAAAAAGAATCGAATTTAGGCAAATTGGGGTTAGAAAACGAAGAAGGATCAAGTCGGGAAAAACTGGGTACCATGCGGACCTGTTCATCAGGATTGACAAAAGTTTCTCCGCATCGCGCAGTGGTCATGGACCGTTCTGCCTCAAAATTTAATTCGCGACCAAATATTTTAATGCATTTCCGCGTCGCGGACTTGCTTCCAGGCAGTGATTTCTGGATCATTTCTCATGTTTAACTAGCTAAAAACACTCCAAAATATAATGAGATCTTTCCTATCACAAATTACCATCCTTGAATCCATAAATTCAAATTCAAGGAAAGTTAAGAGCCAAGTCAAGAGAAGTTCTTAGAGTCTTCCAAAAATCTTTTACAAATGTTTTAACTTTGTTTTAAGACTTAAGGTTTTAGTTGAGTTAAGAGTAAATATTGAAGTTTCATTTTTTCCAAAGAGTATATCGGGACTATTTATTTCCAAAGAGTAAAATGTTTTCACATTTAATCAAGAAAGGAAACTTTGATTTCCACAGAGCCTTTGAGCTAGTTTTCAGTAAAGAGTAATGCTTTCACAATTAAACAAGAAAGGAAACTTTGTTTTCCAAGAAAGCCTTTCAGCTAAGTTTTTGAGGAATTAACTCAAACCACAGAAAGAATTTATGTTTTAAAACTTAAGAGATAGCATTATATTTTGGGAGTAGTATTGAGCACCGATATGGGAGAGAGTTCAGAAAACTCCCAGTCCATATAAACCATTAGCTATCATGGGTATAAAATGGTCATACTTTTTAGATGATTCCTTAGTGCTTTTTAGCATAGACTAGTGGATCCATTTAGTAGTCAGGTTCTATACCCTCGGCAAGGTATAGCACGCCCCTGGCAGCGTGAGGCAAAATGTTGTATCATCACAATAGCTCTTAAGTGATGGTTGTCGGATAGAGAAACTCCTACATCAGTATATTGTATTTTTATATACATCCAGAGTTCATTTGTATCTTTGCATACATACAGAGTTATTATTGTATTTCTAAATACATAGAGTTGTTAGCCATGTTTTAAAAATCTTTTCTTTATATTGCTTTATATTGAAATGAGTTAAGTTGAGCCCATGTATGTTCTTTCAGTTCCTTTCAAGTTTACGTTTTGTTTTAGCATTCCCCTTGCATGCTGTACATTCAATGTATTGATGCCAGTTGGCCTGCATCTTATTATGATGCAGATACAGGTAACCAGGATCAGCATCCAGCACTTCGTTGATCCAGATGAGCATTCAGAGTTGTTGGTGAGCCTCCTTGCTTTTCAGAGGATCCCTATTTACATTGCTTTAGTAATTTTCAGTTGTTAGGATGATCGGTGGTCATGTCTTGACATCCCTCACAGTTTTAGAGGCTTCATAGACAGTACTGATGTTAGTTCTTGAGTCTTTCCATTCATGTTTTGATGATTGAGACTTGAGTACCATTTTGGCTAGTGAATGTTCTTTATACATTCTAAGTTATCTATTGAGCAGTTTTGTTTATTCTTTTTTAAGTATTTTATCATGGGTAAGTCTTCCGCTAAGAGTTAAGCCAGGCCAATGGTTCGCTTGGGGTCAGCAATGGTTCTCGAGTGCCAATCCCGCTCAGGGTGTAGGCTCGGGGAGTAACAAACTTGGTATCAGAGCACAAAGTTCAAGAGTCCTAGGGAGTCTATGAAGATATGTATGTAGAGTCCTAGTTATTAGTGTGAAGCATGCCACATTTATAATTAGGAGGCTGCAACATTTAGGAACTATTGCACTTCTTTCATACTCACTTTTGTAATAGAGTTAATCTCTATAAAAGATTCTTTCTAAATCGTGCTTGCCCGTGTCTTTCAGATCATGCCTCCACGAAGAGCCATCAGAGTTCTTCCCGCTAGGAGAAATGTTGAACCACAGGATCAAGGAGTACCAAATGCACCAGAAGTGCAACCCCAAGGAGAATGTTGAGTTCCGTGAAGCTATTCGGATGTCAAGTCAAGTTGTGACCAACCAAGCTGGGCAACAGAGAGAGAATCGACAGGAAGTGGCTGACACTTCAAGGATCCATGAGTTCTTAAGGATGAATCCACCAAACTTTACTGGTTCAAGTGTTACTGAGGATCCAGAAAACTTTGTTGAGGAGTATCATAAGTTTTTGAGATCATGCATGTTGCTGATGTTGAGAGGGTGGAACTAAATGCATACCAAATGAAGGGTGTCACTAGGATCTGGTTTGATCAATGGAAGAAGAATTGAGCTGAGGTATGAGTTGGGCTTATTTTGAGGAGGCCTTTTTGGGGTGTTTCTTCCCCCGAGAACTGAGAGAAGCAAAGGTACGAGAGTTCTTCAATCCTAAGCAGGATTCTTTGAGTGTTCATGAGTACAGTCTGAAGTTCACACAACTTTCCCGGTATGCTCCAGAGATGGTTGCTGACATGAGGAGCATGATGAGTTTATTTGTTGCTGGGTTGTCTCGCCTGCCAAGTAAGGAAGGTAAGGCAGCTATACTGATAGGGGATATGGACATAGCAAGGCTAATGATCCATGTGAAACAAGTTGAGTAGGACAAGCTGAGGGATAGAGAAGAGTTTAAGAATAAGAGGGCTAAGACATCAGGGAATGTGTCCGGGCAATAGAAGAGTAATGCCAACCGGTCATCCTTTCAACATAAACAATAGGGACCTGCTCCATCATCTGCTAGTGCACCTGCACCAAAGAACAAATGTGAGTACAATAGTTAGAATTTCAGAGCTAAACAGGCCTATTCTCAAGGTAGTATGGCACAAGGGGGTAGTAAGCCTCCTGCTTGTGCTAAGTGTTATAGGAACCACTCAGGGATGTGTTGTGATGGCTCCACCGGTTGTTTCAAGTGTGGACATAATGGTCATTTTATGCGAGAGTGTCCAAAGAACAAGCAAGGAAATGGTAATGGGGGCAATAGAGCCCAGTCTTCTTCAGTTGCTCCCCCAGACAGAGCTACATCTAGAGTAGCTACTTCAGGGGCAGGCGGAGGAGGAAACTGTCTTTATGCTATGACCAGTCGCCAAGAGCAAGAGGATTCTCCAGATGTTGTCACTGGTATGATCCAAGTCTTTAACTTTGATGTTTATGCTTTGCTAGATTCAGGAGCGAGTTTATCCTTTGTAACTCCTTATGTTGTGATGAATTTTGATGTTCTTCCTGAGAAACTTCTTGAGCCCTTCAGTGTTTCTACTCCTATTGGTGAGTCTATTCTAGTAGAGAGAGTCTATTGTGATTATAACATTTCCATCAATCACAAGAGCACCATGGCTGATTTAGTTGAGTTAGACATGGTAGATTTTGATGTTATTCTTGGTATGGGCTGGCTTCATGCCTGTTATGCCTTAGTTGATTATAGAACTCGAGTTGTCAAGTTCCAGTTTCCTAATGAGCCAGTTATAGAGTGGAAGAGTAGTTCAGCAGTGCCTAAAGTTCATTTTATTTCATACATTAAGGCGAGAAAGTTAGTTTCCAAGGGGTGTGTTTATCACTTAGTCTGAGTTAATGACTGTAGTGTTGAGACACCTCCTATTGAGTCAGTTCCAGTTGTGAGTGAGTTTCCAGAAGTGTTTCCTGATGATATACTTGGAGTCCCTCCTAAGAGAGAGAGATAGACTTCAGTATAGACCTTCTTCAAGATACTCGTCCTATATCTATTCAGCCATATAGAATGGCTCCAGCAGAGTTGATAGAGCTAAAAGAACAGTTGAAAGATCTCCTTGATAAAGGCTTTATTCGACCAAGTGTCTTACCTTGGGGAGCTTCGGTCTTATTTGTGAGGAAGAAAGATGGTTCCCTTAGAATATGTATAGACTACCACCAGTTGAACAAGGTTACCATCAAGAATAAGTATACTCTTCCGAGAATTGATGATCTTTTCGATCAGCTTTAGGGTGCTAATTGTTTCTCTAAGATAGACCTTAGATCAGGCTACCATCAGTTGAGGGTATGGGTATGTGACATTCAAAAGACAACATTCAGAACTCGTTATGGTCATTATGAGTTCCTAGTTGTGTCATTCAGTTTGACTAATGCGCCTGCAACATTCATGGACCTTATGAATAGAGTATTCAAGTCTTATTTAGATATGTTTGTTATCATATTCATTGATGACATTCTAATCTATTCGAGGAATGAGGAAGATCATGCTAGTCATCTCAGAATATTCCTCCAAACTCTAAAGGATAGAGAGTTGTATGCCAAGTTCCCTAAGTGTGAGTTTTGGCTTGAGTTGGTGGCATTCTTAGGACATGTTTCCGGTGATGGGATTCGAGTTGACACCAAAAAGATAGAGGCAGGGCAAAATTAATCTAGACCCACATCTCCAACTGATATTAAGAGTTTCTTGGAGTGGCTGGATATTATAGAAGGTTCGTAGAGGGGTTATCATCTATTTCATCCCCTTTGACCAACTTGACTCAGAAAATAGTGAAGTTTCAATGGTGTGAAGCTTGTGAGATAATCTTTCAGGAATTGAAAAAGAGGTTGACAACTGCCCTAGTCAATACCTTACCAGAAGGTATGCAAGGCTTTGTTGTATATTGTGATGCATCTAGAGTTGGTTTGGGTTGTGTGTTAATGCAGAATGACAAAGTTATAGCTTATGCCTCCAGACAGTTGAATGTTCATGAGAAGAATTACCCAACCCATGACTTAGAGTTGGCTGCCGTAGTATTTGCTTTGAAAATATGGCATCATTATCTGTATGGTGTTCATGTGGATATGTTCACCGATCAAAAGAGTCTCCAATATGTGTTTAGTCAGAAAGAGCTTAATCTCAGACAGAGAAGGTGTTTAGAGTTACTCAAAGATTATGACATGAATATTCTTTATCACCCAGGTAAGGCTAATGTTGTGCTGATGTCTTGAGTAGATTATCCATGGGTAGTACCTCCCATTTTGAGGAAGATAAGAAAGAGTTGGTAAAGGATGTGCATAGACTTGCATGATTAGGATTTCGATTAATGGATTCCACAGAAGGAGGAGTAGTGGAGATGAATGGGACTGAATCATCATTAGTGTCAGAAGTGAAGGAAAAGCAAGACCAATATCCTATTTGCTTGAATTGAAGGCAAAATTTCATAAGAAAAAAGTAATGGCTATTAAACAAGGGGGAGATGTCGTATTGAGGTATCAAGGTAGGTTGTGTGTACCAAGGGTGGATGAAATTCAAGAAAGGATTATGGAGGAAGCTCATAGCTCCAAATATTCTATCCATTCGGGTTCCACAAAGATGTATCATGATTTGAGAGAGGTTTATTGGAGTAGTAGTATGAAGAAAGGCATTGCAGAATTTGTTGCTAAGTGTGTGAATTGCCAACAAGTTAAAGTAGAGCACCTAAGGCCCGGTAGTATGGCTCAGAATATAGAACTTCTAGAATGGAAGTGAGAGATGATCAATATGGATTTCATCACAGGTTTACCAAGGTCTCATAGGCAGCATGATTCTATTTGGCATGTTGTATTTACATTTTTGCTTGTTGGGTGTTTGAGCTAGATGTTAGATGTTACGCTCTTAGCCTGTTAAGATTGATATCATTCGAGGATGAATATTCCCAAAGGGAGGGGGATATTATAACAACTCGCTATTTGAAAGAACTAGAAAGAGCTAGAATTAGAAAGAGTCATTTTTGGAAAGAATGAAAAATCTAGAAAATTGGTTAAATTAAGTTAAATTTGAGTTTTGTATCAACTTTAAACGACCATAAATCCTATCTCAGGATGATTTAGGTGTGCAATAGATACCATAGAAAATATCTTTGAATTATCTTTCCAACGCCGCCGAATTTGCGCGATTTTGAGTTTGTATAAGGGAGATGCCCATTTGAAGTTGGGCTGTCTAGATGAGGAAAGTCAAAACCAAATTTTAGAAGGGTATTATGGTCTTTTCCCTACCCAATTAATTAAATTCGTTTTTGGTAATTAAGTTGGGGTCTAAACTGAATTGGTTCAGTTTACGCTACATAAAATTAAGCTAAGGTTTTGAGAGAAGTGAAAATAAAAGGAGAAAAGAGGAGAAGAAGCAAGGATTGGTTGATTTCTTGAGGAATTGATCGCGGATTTCGCCAAGGATTCAATCCTATGAAGTATGTGAGTTCACACAGCATTGGGTTCGTTCACCCACATGCCAAGCATGTTTATTTTAGTATGATTTTTGTTCGAAAAGATTGAGACTTTGATTTTCTTGGGTTGTATTCTTGAATTGCTTTGGTTCTTGAATATGGGATGATATTGAGGAGTTCTTGAGAGTTTAAGGTCGATTGTTAGAGTTGTTTTTAGTTAGATTCTTGTGTACATGTACTAGGTATCTTAATCTAACGAGGAATTAAGAAAAAGAATGGAATTTAGGTGAATTGGGGTTAAAAAATGAAGAAGGAACAAGTCGGGCAAATCTGGGTACCACGCGGACTTGTTCCTCAGGATTGATAAAATTTTCTTGGCGTTGCTGAGTGGTCACGGACCATTCTGCCTCAAAATTTATTTCACGACCAAATATTTTAATGCATCTCCGTGTCATGGACTTGCTTCCAGGCAGTCATTTCTTGATCGTTTCTCATGTTTAACTATCTAAAAACACTCCTAAACATCATGAGATCTTTCCTATCACAAATCACCATCCTTGAATCCATAAATTCAAATTCAAGGAAAGTTAAGAGCCAAGTCAAGAGAAGTTCATAGAGTCTTCCAAAAGTCTTTTACAAATGTTTAAACTTTATTTTAAGACTTAAGTTTTGAGTTGAGTAAAGAGTAAAGTTTGAAGTTTCATTTCTTCAAAAGAGTATATCGGGACTATATATTCCCAAAGAGTAAAATGTTGTCACATTTAATCAATAAAAGGAAGCTTTGATTTCCACAGAGCCTTTGAGCTAGTTTTCAGTAAAGAGTAAATGCTTTCACAATTAAGCAAGAGGGGAAACTTTGTTTTCGATGAGAGCCTTTTAGCTAATTTTTTGAGCCATTATCTCAAACCACAAAAAGAAGTTATGTTTTAAACATAAGAGCTAGTATCATATTTTAGGAGTAGTATTAAGCACCGATAGGGGGGAGAGTTCAGACAACTCCCAGCCCCCATACACTATTTAGCCATCATAGGTAGAAAAGGGTCATACTTTTTAGATGATTGCTCAGTGCTTTTTAGTATAGACTAGTGGATCTACTTAGTAGTCAGGTTCTATACCCTCGGCAAGGTATAGGACAGCCTTGGCAGCATGAGGTAAAACATTGTATCATCACAATAGCTCTTAAGTGATTGTTGTCGATTAGAGAAACTCCCACATCAGTATATTGTATTTTTATATACATCCACAGTTCATTTGTATCTTTGCATACATACAGAGTTATTATTGTATTTCTAAATACACAGAGTTGTTAGCCATGTTTTAAAAAGCTTTTCTTTATATTGCATTTACATTATTGCTTTATATTGAAATGGGTTAAGTTGAGTTGAGTTGAGCCCAGGTGTGTTCTTTCAGTTTCTTTCAAGCTTATGCCTTGTTTTAGCATTCCCCTCGCATGCTCATACATTCAATGTACTAATGCCAATTGGCCTGCATCTTATTATGATGTATATACAGGTAACCAGGATCCGCATCCAGTGCTTCGTTGATCCAGTTGAGCATTCAGAGTTGTTGGTGAGCCTCTTTGTTTTCCACAGGATCCCTATTTACATTGCTTTAGTAGTTTTCAGTTGTTAGGATGATCGGGGGTCTTGTCCTGACATCCCTCACAGTTTTAGAGGCTTCATAGACAGTAGTGATGTTAGTTCTTAAATCTTTCCATTCCTTTTTTGATGATGAGACTTGAGAGCCCTTTTGGCTAGTGAATGTTTTTTATACATTCTAAGTTATCTATTAAGCAGTTCAGTTTATTCTTTTTAAAGTATTTTATCATGAGTAAGTCTTCCGCTAAGAGTTAAGTCAGACCAAGGGTTCGCTTGGGGACAACAATGGTTCTGGAGTGCTAGTCCCACTTAGGGTGTAGGCTCGAGGCGTGGCAGTCCTTCTCCCCGATCACTCAATCAGTTAAAGGCTGAGGGATTGACGAAAATCTTGGAGGAAAAAAGATTGTCCACATACGGAGTAGTGGACAGGCATCCAGATTTGTGGGACACCCTCAGGTTACACATGTTCGAGGTCTTCACCAAGCCTCGTGGCCCATACATTCCTACATGGGTCCGGGAGTTCTATGATGCCTATAGTGTCTTGGTACCTAAAGGGATAAAAAGGCTAGTGCCTTTAAGCTGGTGGACTTCGTGATGGTCTGGGGGAGGAAAGTTAGATGCATCAGCGATGATATCAACGCAGTGTTTGAGAGGGCTACAAATTTTGAGCATGAGTACCAGAGTATAATCACTACTAAGACTTTGGATGACCTGAAGGTTGGCTAGCCCCCCTGATTTCTGACACCACCCCGAGGTGGATTGAGGCCAGAGCACCTATAGAGAAAAAGGACTTGTATCTGCTCAATAATGGTTTGGGTTCATCAGCAGCACGATCATGACGTCTTAGAACAAGTCTATCCTCTGCTACCCAAAGGCAGCCTGCCTTGGAAGTATCATAACTAGGAAGCAACTTAATTTTAGGCTGATCATTGAGCAAAATATGGCCATGAGGGCCAAATAGAGACATACATAGCTTCCATTCCCGGTATTGATCACAGACTTATGTCGCCGGGCCGTTGTTCCTTGAGATGAGAAGACGGATGTTGAGATCATATCTATCTCCTATACCGACGTATAAAGGCCGAGTACGCATGAGATGAGGCTGATAGGAGGAGAGCAGCTTTGGTGGACGCATCCTCGAAGGTTGACATCGATACACTGCCTGCAGAGGCAGTCGTGCCTACTCCGGCCGCTGGGCCTTCAGGTGCTTCTAGCTCCACTCTTTCAGACGCTCCTGGTTTTTCTGCTTCTCTTCCTTCCTCTAGATCTAATGTTGGTACTTCTGCTTCCCGGCCTCCGATCACCCAGGCCATGCTTCTTAAGTTGAGGTACCTAACCAAATCTGTTGATGTGCATGCGTCCCTGCTAGAGGCCGTGGTTCCCTGGATGATTGAGAGAGTTATCACTACTACGTTGACGCCTCTCCAGGATTCTATTGATGCCCTTAAGGTAAGATTTGAGGCATGTGAGAGAGGTCAGAGAGCTACTGAGGATGTGATGACCTTAAAGGCCGCTATTATTTGATTGAGAAAGGACGTGGACCAGTTTAAGTCTACGGATTTGACCTCGCTATTTGGGACTATGGAGATCTCGGATGATCCGAGCACAGATATTCCAGCTTGTTCTGACATGCCTCTAGCTACTATCGGATATGAGATTAGGGTTGATGTTGTTGCTAATGATTATGAGGTTGAGGTTGATGAAGAGCATCTTGGTGTACGTGAGGAGGTTATTTTTGAGGACTTGATCGACTTAGAGGAGGACATGGTAGATTCAATAGTTCAGGCCTCTCTAAGAGATGTATCCATGGTGGGCTCCAGTGGAGCCAAGGTTGATGAGACACTGGGTAATGATGCCTCAACAGACGGAGTGACTGAGATACAGACTTCACCCCAAGCCTAACCTGGCAGGATGATTATTTTTACCTTCCTTTCTATTGTTTTATTGACTATTCTATTGTTTTAGTTGCATTTGAGGAATACTACTTATTCTGTTGGGTGGGGTGAGGTATTTCCATACCTACCTCTTATCTTATGATTGTTTGGTGAATATTGGTTTTCTATTGATGATATTTTTGTGAATATTGGGCTTTGATATATACATCTTGATTGTTGAATTGTGTTGTGGATGTTTTTAGCTTGTGGCCCATTGCTTTGATTGAAAATGGTTTTGAACCAAATTTAAAAATTAAATAAATTGTGCCGCCTCTTTTATGTGTAAATGTGGTTGTTCTTGTTCAAATTTGAGTGTCGGATGTGATCAATACCGATGACTTGAATGGTGCTCTTAATCGAACAAAATGAATGTGCGGCTACAATGAGGCAAACAAAGTTACCTGGGGAATATGTGAACTTTCAGCCTCTCGTTGTGACTAGCCGATTGTTGATGAAGTCCCTTGTGATGAACATTGCACGCTAGCTAGAAAGTGTGGAGTATTGTTTGATAATTGTATCAATGCCTTGTGTGGTGAAAATACCTTTAACATTGTGCATGATGACACCTAGAATTTGCCCCGTTGGTCCGGTTGACATAGTGACACAAGCAATAGATGTGATCTTAGGCAAAAAGTTGAAGAGTGATCTTGTTTTACTACACACCTCTTTTTGGCCAACCTTGTGAGAAGTGTAAACCTTGCTTGGTTCCTTTTGAGCCTTACCTCTTTTTCTTGGAAGAAATTTGAGAAATTGTGACCTTTATTTATCCATCCACCCATAACTTTCATGGAGTATGGTTTGTTTGAATAGCCAACTTAGGCCAAAATCCTAAGTTGGGGGTGTGGTGAAAAAAGAAGAAAATTCAAGAAGTGTGAAAAAAATTCCTCATTGTTGTATTGATTGATTTGAAAAAGATGGAACCCCTCCATGTAAAAAAAAACAGAAAAGAGAAAAAGGAATGAAAAAGAAGAAGGAAAGTTGTGAAATAAATTAGTGAACATTGCAAAAGAAATGGGGTATCCGATGATTCATATGAAACACCTGAAACTTAAGGGTTTTCATCAGATATTGAGATAAAATATGCATTTGAGGACACTAATTCTATCATAATATATCCCTAAATGAGTCTAATTTGTGGACTCATCAACACCCCAACTTAAACTTTTGCTTTTCCTCAAGCAAACTCAAGTTCAGCCGTTCAAAAAGGGTGTCTCGAATAGTGCTATACAAGACTCAATCATTAATGCACACAACAAGATTCAATTTACTTATGCAAAGATCAAATGTGCACTCAAAGATTCAAGTTGTAACTCACCAATATCAAAGAATCTCAAGCTCACAATACTTGCTTCAAATGCAAGTTCAAACTCAACCAAAGTGTTCAAATGCCCTCACACAGGGAGTGATTCCATATTCACACAATGGTTCACAATTCAAAGCTTCGGAATCAGATGCAACGCTCACACTCACAAAGAATAACATAATGCATAATTTTACCCATAGGTTTGCCCATATTTTCCAATCAACATTTGTTTCAGCTCACTCAAGATCAAAAAGGTCTTTTCAAGGCTTGTAATAGGGCTGAGTGCAAAAGTATGGTCATTTAGGCTCAGTGACTTTCATTCTCATGAGATGTAGTGCTCACAACACTTCCTTTCCTTTTCCTTCATCATTCTCTTTAGTGCTTATAAGTCATCCTATTATTCCCTTTCCATGGATTGTTTGGGAACCGCATTTCTTTTGTACTTTATTTCACAACTTTCTTTTTCATTCTTTTTCTTTTTCTTTCTCTTTTCTCCCTTTTTTTTATATGGATGGGTTCCATTTTTCTCAAAACCATGGGTAAGAAGAAACTTTCCTTGCACTTCTTGACTTGCCCCTATCTTTTCACCACACCCCCAACTTAGGATTTCGGCCTAAGTTGGCTATTCAACTAACCACAACTTCATGAGGATTATGGGTGATGGATAAAGAAAGGTCATTGCTTTCATAAATTTTCTTCCAAAGAAAAGGAAAGCTCAAAGGGTATTCAAAAGTTGTTCACACACTCACAAGGTAGGTCACAAAAGAGATATATGTCAAATTAGCTCACACTCTTAGAAGTTGCCTAAGATCATATCAAGAGATAGCATCACTTAGTTGACCGGACCAATGGGGTAAATTCTAAGATCCATCATGCATAGTTCACAGGTAAGCTCATCACACTAGGCATTGACACTATCAGTCAAACAAGACTCCACACTTTTGCTAGTGTTCAATGATCATCAAAAGAGACTTAATTTGATAATAGGCTAGTCATAACGAGATGCAAATAGTTCACATATTGTCTATGCAACTTCATTTGGCCTCATCGTAGCCGCGCATTCATTTTCGTTCAATTGAGAGCACTATTCAAGTCATCGGTATTGATCAAAACCGAGACTCAAATTTTGCAAAAGAATAGCCAAATTCAACACACGAGAGGTGGCAAAAAATTTTGGACGGGTCAAAATCATTTTCAATTTAAAATAAAATGAGCCACAAGCTCAAACATCCACGCAAAGCAGTGTAATAACACAATTATAGCTCACAACCCAAAATATATAATCAGAATAAATATGCACAAAAGTGGGCCTCACCCTACCACAAACAAAAATCATTTGTCCTCAAATACGAATAAAAGTATCCAAAAGTAAAAGTAAGTAAGACAGAGAGGGAGGTAAAGAAAAGTCTTGTCTAAACAGTCTTTCCATTTGTTGGGGCCTCAATGCCCAAAGTAGCAGTATGGACTTTGGCATCATTGCCCAGAGTCACCTCAGAGGGAATAGCAGTGATAGATTCACTAGGGCCACTGTGGACGTCTCAGTCGGCGATGTCTGGATCACCGGCTGCACAATCGTCCCCACAAGATTTGACAAATGTCTAAATATACTCAGCTCTCAGCTCTCCATCATCTCCTCCTCAAATACTGTTATTAGCTCCTCCTCGGTCTCTGCATCCAACTCCTGATATGTTGTGCCACCCCTCTGTACATCTCTGGTGGTAGCCGGAGGAATCCCTGAGGTCTCGGGAGTATCCTCATCATCTTCACCCCGCATCAATGGGGTGAAGTCGATAGACTTCAAATAGTTTACATCCTACCTAAAATCTGCCACTTTGGCTTTTAAAGTCGAAACCTCAAATGTCTCCCTTGTCTGCTCTCACAAGTAGTGACTCTAGTAGCCAGATCATCAACAGAACCCCTAAGGGGGGTCAAAGCAGCCAAGATAGCACTATCGATCATCCCTGGAATGTATCTCTCCAACTGAGTCGCTCTCACATCCGCTGAATAGGCCAGCTGTCCCATCTTCAAGATCATGGCCTGAGTAATCCTAGCAGGAAAGGAGGAGGAAGAAGCACTTGAGACCTGTGTAGAAGAGGAAGGAGCAGATGTACCTGAAGACTCAGAGGTCGGAGTAGGCGAAGTTGCCTCTGCTGGTAAAGAGTCAACATCAACTTTCGAGGAAATATCTACCGGAGTTGTTCTCATCCTGTCAACCTCCTCTCGTGTGAACTCAGCCTCAATATAATGGTTGTCAGTGGAGGAAGACGGGGTGACCTCAATATCCCTAGTAGTGTCCCAAGGTACTCCAGCAAACTGGCACAACTCCGTGATCAAGACTAGGAATGGCAGAGAAGTCAGCTTCTGCTTGGCCCTCATGGCCATCTATTGTGAAATCAGTAGCCCCAGATCAATGCCCCTCGTGGACATGATAGAACCAAGGCAAGCTGCCTTAGGATGGAGCAAAATGGACTCATTCTGGGATGGCATGATGGTGCTACTGATGAAACCAAATTAGAACCTGGCAGCGATGTTCAAGTCCCTCTTCTCAATAGGTGCCCCTGCATCCATCCACCTCGGGGTGGTGTCAGAAATCAGAGAAGCCAGCCAACCCTTCAGGTCATCTAGGGATTGAACAATAGGCAACCCTTCATAGGGAAGTGCAGAGTTCAGCGGTCTACCCAATACAGTGTTAATATACTCGTTGTGGCACTCAACTTCCTTGCCTCTGACCATGACCGACTTTACTGGTCTAAACTCGCTTTCCTTCTTCTTGTTCTTTGGCACAAACTCCCCATAAGCTGTGTAAAATTGCCTAACCCAAGAAGGAATGTAAGGGACTCGGGGCCTTGTTAACTGCTCAAACTCATGGTATCGGAGGGTGTCAATCACATCGGGATGCTTTCCTTCCAGGACCTCCGTAGATAATAACTTCTCCACTAGGATGGTTCGTATCCCCTCACCTTTTAGTCTATTCAGTAGTCTAGTAGGAGGAACGATAGAGAGTGCTGGGGCCACTAGAGGTGTCTGCGCTGGCACGGAGTCTGTTACTGGAGGAGTGGTAGCTGAGGGAATATTGGTGGATGTGGACTGAGATCTGGCCCGGATTTAATCTTTTCGGTTTATCAAAGGCTGCTCATTTTTTGGTTTTGAAAAATTAACCTCGTTTCAATAACTACTTCTTTTCTAGCTATATGCTTCTTCCTTTTCCTTTTATCTCTCAATGGGAGTTCTTCTCCTCTCCTCTTTGACGAATTTGACCCTCCCTCGTTTATGGTTATGCTATGTGCTTTCTTCTAAGGTTTCATGGTAAGAATCATGCGTACCATATCTGCAAGAGATCAGGACAAATTAGGAGAAAATTCAAACATAAACATAGAAAATCTATTGCAGACAGGCTCGCCGATCCATTCAGCGAGTCGCTGAACCTCTTTGGCGAGCTAAATCGGGCTCGCCGAAGGGATTGGCTAAAAAATTATAGCAAGTCGGCGATGGGAAGGCCCTTTCGGCGAATCGCCGACTATTGTCGGTGATCATGGGGTTGTCCGCCGAAAGTTACAGTGCAACAGAGGTTCATGAGAGCATACAAAGGGCGATCAAGAGTACTTTCGGCGAGTCGTCGAGTTCTTTCGGCGATCAAAGGCTTCTCGCCAAAGGGTATAGACTCAAGCAACACATAAAGCATGAATTTAAAAGCGAGATGGAGTCATTAGGGTAACCACCGAGTGGTTTGGCGAGCTCGGCCCAGCTCGCCGAACGGCTTAACATTCCCATTTTCAATCCATCTTCTCAAATTCAACTCCACAACCCCCGATAACAAAATCAAAGCATGCACAAATGAAATTCAAACAAGACCCGTACTACCCATCCCCCCGGGATACTTAGATTTTTCCCAGTTTTGCCAAATTTAGCCATTTGACGATATTTACTCTTAAGAGTGTTGTCACCTACTCTATCATTGAGCAATTTTCGTCATTTAGCACAAACATGGGTTACTCAGACTTCACCCAATCAATCTAAACGATACACAAGCATAACTCATTGAATATTCATTCATTTAAAAGCACAGAAATTATGGGCATTTGACGATTAAAAGAATAAGGGCAAGATTTGCAAATTGAAATAGGCATTTACGCATTCTAATTCTATCAGAGAGGCCTAACACACAACAATATGATACAATCATTGCAAATGAGTACAAAATTTTTGAATGTAAACTCGGGATTCAGAAACCAACCTTAAATGCCGATTAAAACGCGATAGAAAAGCTAGGCGGCAAAGAAATCCTAGTTCTGAGCACCAATCAACAACTAAAATACTAATGGAATATAAAAATATTGAAAATACTACCTTGGTGTGAGTTTGTGAAGTTTAGAAGCGAGGGAAAGTGAAGAAGTTCAAATTCTGAGACCTTTGGCCATTATAAACCGTCTAGTTCGCGCCCATTCGGCGACGTTAGTCGCATTCGCCGATCCACTCGGCGACATGCTGAGTGGTCACTTGGCTCGCCGAGTTTTACAGGACCTTCAGTCAAAGTGAGGTCCAAACGGCGATCTTCATTGGGCACGCCAACCTCTTCGACGATTCGCCAACCGACCATTTTTCTCGCCAATATGCATTTTCCAAACACTTTCAACATTTAAACCTACACCACTAACACACCATTATTTATAAAAGCAAACTAAAGAATTTAAAACCTTGGGTTGCCTCCCAAGAAGCGCCTCAGTTAACGTCATGAAACGATGCATGTAAGCGATCAAACTCCATTTTTGGGGTTAGCCATAATATCAGTAGACAACCCCCTATTTTGTTGCGAGTGTAGATCAGGCAACGCATGACCCATAAGGTTCTCGAGCAGCTGGACAGCTCTGGAATGAGACCAAATCAATCGCTTCATCCTTTCAATATCATCATTCATTTCTTCCAGTTTTCTATCTTGCTCAGTCACCTTGTAGAGAATGATTGAGAGCATGCCCTCGAGTCATTTAACCTTGTTGTCATTGAGATTTCTTCGCTCATAAGGAGGGATGTATTTATCCTTCCCCTTGTACTGGACTTCGATCTTCACCATCTTTTTGGCCAACTCATCAATTTGAGTCATTAGGGTGGCTAACATTAAGTCTTTTTCTACTTCTTGGTGCGTTTCATCAATTTGATTAAGCAGTTGGGCTACTATCACATATGGCTGTTTTGCAATGCCTCCTGGAATGAGTTGGTCGACCAACCTCTTGTTTTCGGGACTAAGACTTCTGTAGAAACAGTCAAGGAGGGCTATGTCGAGAAAGTCATGAGTTGGGCATTGAGTGATCAGTTAATTAATCCTTGCCCATGACTTGTGGATTCGTTCACCTTCCAATTGCTTGAAGGTGACGATATGATCCTGGAATATCATTACCTCTAATAGAGGAAACTTCATTAGCTCATGAGTACAGCTCGCCATGCTCACTTCCTCTATTTGGATACAAACAAACCAACAAAACTAAAATAAAAATTAAGTTAGTAAACTACGATTACCAAAAGCAAAGTTCATCTTAATCAAAAGTTTTCACGTAACACCACTCCCCGGCAGCGGCGCCATTTTGATGTTTGTGTAATCAAGACACAAATTCCAATGCAAGTGTCTATGATAGTACAATAGTATAGTAACCCAACCAATGGTTGGGGTCGAGTCCTAAGGGAGCGATTCCTGAAAATTAGTGGTTAAGCGCGAAAATGCTAAGGCTAACTGTAGCTAAAGACTTTATCGAATGTAGACATGACAAATTAAAGGGTTTGACAGAAGTGTCCTTTATCAATGGGGGGTTTGTAAGCAAGTAAAGAGCAAAATCAGCAAAAAATAAAGAGTGATATGAATCAAGCAGAGGGAATTCTTGGGTTGTGATAGGAATACGAGATAAACTAAACTATTGGGTACATGCTTTTGATAATGAATTCATTGAATATTTGTGACTAGGCTAGACTAAAGTGGGAGTAAATTCTCTCTCGAGCAGCTTACCCCGAATCAAATGGGTTCCTCTTGGACACCCACTTACCGCATGAAGAAGAGCCTCCGCCTTAGCCCACTCACTCTCTCGAGCTGAGTGTGTGGGAGAAGGATTAGGGTTCACTCTCTCTAGCTGAACCTCATGTCGACCCACTCCCACCGGCCATTAATTTAGTAGTCTTAGTTTTACGACCTCTTTCTCGAGCAAGCCGAAAACACAAAGCTGAAATCATATTTACAACTACAATTTCATTAAGTTCCAACACAACTACTAAATGAAATCACATCTAAATAACAAATAAACTTTCAGCAAGCAAGACCCAACAAATAATCTAACCCATATTCACAAAATCACACCCCAAGAATAGGGGTTTTAGCTACACATATAAAAGAGGTAAAAATCTACACCAATCTCAGTTTCCATCAATGGGTATGCAACATTAATTTTTAAAACAAGTCAAAAGTGAAGAATACACAAGACCCAAGTCCTAAATCTTGGAGTTGAAACCCTTTGAATCTCCAAGTTCTTCAAAAGCCTCTCCAAGCTTAGAGAGAATATTCTAAATATGATAATAAAACTTAATAATAAAATTTGATAATAATAATTTCTACTCTGAAACTAAGCCACAAAACTTCAACTAGTATTTATAGTTTTCAGAAAATGTGTTGCGAATGATCACTCAGCGAAGTTAGTCGGGATCATCGATCAACTCGTCAATCCGCCCATTGGTCTAGGTCTTCGCCGTCTTGCGTTAGCCTTCAACATCGTCGTGTTTGGATCATTGGGCGACATAGTACAGCTTCACGAAACTGCTCGGTGATACGCCGACTGCTCCTTTTCACCGCCGATTTGATCCTTTCCTTCAGGGCTCAGCACGTTGGAACAAAAGGCGAGGATAAGACATTTTGGCGACTCACCCAATGGGTTCGGCGATTCTCAGATCTTCATTTCTTCGTTCTATCTACTGCCTTTGTTCCTTTTTTGCTAAGTAGTGTCCATGTTTTCCCTCAAGCTCCCAATACCTGAAAATTAAGGGTTTTCATCAGATATTGAGATAAAATATGCATTTGAGAACACTAATTCTATCATAATATATCCCTTAATGAGTCCTATTTGTGGACTCATCAATAAGGAGGTGGATTATGAACATGTTTGAAATTTTATAGAAAAAGAGGAAAGTGATGTTCGGGCCATACTTCATAAAGGTAAAATTTACTATGCCTAAACTACTATACCTTTACACTCAGCCCCATTACAAGCCTCGAAAAGACCTTAGTGATCTTGAGTGACTTGACACTGATGTTGATTGGAAAATAAGGGCAAGCCTATAGGTGAAGTCATACATGTGTTCATCTTTGTAAGTGTGAGAGTTGATGTGATTCCAGAACCTTAAATTGTTGAGAAATTTTGTGTGAATATGGAATCATCCTTGTTGTGAGGGAATTCAAATACCTTTGTTGAGCTTGAACTTGCATTTGAAGCATGCATTGTGAGCTTGAGTACTCTTGATGATGGTGAGTCAAAATTTGAAACTTTGAGTGCACAATTGATCATTGTATGAAAATTTGAACCTTGTTATGTGCATTTTTGTCGAGTCTTATGCAACACTATTTGTAGACATCCTTATTGAACTGCTGATCTTGAGTTTTAATTGAGGACAAGCAAAAGTTTAAGTTGGGGGTGTTGATGAGTCCGAGATTTGGACTCATTTAGGGCTTTGTTTTGATAGTATTAGTGTCCTCAAATGTCTATTATATGCTCTAAACTGATGTTAAAGTGTTGATTTACAGTTATGAAGGCTAAAGAGCGAGGCAAGGACATAACCAGACAAAAAGGAACTAAAAGCTGAAGAAGTGAAGAAAAAGCAATCCTGGAGATCGTCAAGACCACTCAGCGCACCGCCAAGTGGCTTTTTAGCTCGCCCAAAGTTCCAGCATGACAGCCCTGTGGAAGAACCAAGTTGGCAACATAACTGTGAAGTCGGCGGATCACCGATCGGTTTCGTGACAACAAATTGGATCACCGAAAGTTACAGGACCTGAGGTGCTGAAGGCCAATGCAAAATGGCAATGGAAAAGGTCACTCAGTGGATCGCCGATCGGTTTGGTGAGGCACGACTTAATCCGCCGAGTGGACTTTCAGGCTTAATCTTAGGAAACTATAATTTGGATTTTAAATGTATTTTTTAGGGAGTTCACTCCGAGATACTATAGTTCCCATTCTAGACTTAGAGTTTTTCTCCTGATTTTTGAGTTCGAATTGTATAATTTTGGAGGATTTGGAAAGTGAGTCTTTGAATTTCATTCTTGGAAATCATTGTAAAGGCTTGGAAACTCTTACCCAGATCATGGCTAATGCATTTTATAACTGTTTCTCTATTTTATGATGTGTAGCTAAAACCCCAATTTTTGGGGTGTGATCATGTGCTTATTTGTCTAATTATCGTATGGGTATTGTTGTTTCATGATGAAATTGTTGTTTTAATGTGGGTTAACTCATTAGCTGAATTTTAATTTATGAATTGTAGTTGCAAATGCAATTCTAATTTTGAGTTCTTAGATTGCTTGAGAAAGAGGTTTTGGGACCAAAGCTTTTGATTAATGATTTGTAGGTATTGGATTAATATGGGTTCAGCTCGAGAGAGTGAATCTTCAATCCAATCCTACCCATCTAGCTTGAGAGAGTGGATGTATTAAGGTTGTGGGTTGGTTATCTGTTTAAGCTTGTTGATGTTCGAAAGAAATCACCTGAGCCGCAATAGTTGTTCAAGAGAAAACTATTGCACTTAAAGTCCACAATATTTCAGCAAATCATCGTTAGATTTCAAGTACCCATATAGCATAATTAGCCTATAATTGATCACATCCCAAGAACTCATCTCTATATTGTTATTTTCCCTTGTTTCCATTGTTGTTTCAGTTGTTCATTGCAAAACCAAATCCTCCATTTGATTGCAGTTGTCACCTTTCTAGATTTAATTGTATGTTTTCAATAATTTTTATTCCTATAACCGTTTAGAACATGTTTGTACTTCTTCATTGAATTTTAGACACGTACAGCTTCCTGTGGGTTCAACCCTAACTCTTCGTTGGGTTTTATACTGGTTAACGATCGTTTACACCTAGAATTGGATGAGGTGTGTTTGAGACATTTTCATCACCACACTTCACTACTCTTATCTAAAAGTTAGAATCATATACTTGTACCACTCACATTCATTGTAACTAGCCTCTTAATTCCTCTCCTACTCTATGTCAACTCTACAAGATCAGATCTCAAATAAACTGATCTCAAATAAACTAACATCATCACCCTCATGTTGCCATTCTTTTTTACCACGACTATCATAAAAAATTCAAGCGTAGTGTCTATTACAAACACGAATATTAATATAATTGCTCTCATACTATACTAACTCATTACTAATAGAAAAATTAGGAAACATTTGCCCCCAAAACATCATGACAAGTAGGTCAATCTTTATCTCTCAGTCTACCTATTTATAGATTACTATTACAATAATTTTCAAAATCTAAGTAACACTTACCTAGTCACTACACATAATTGGCTAACTAGTTCTATAACCCTCTGAAAATAACGGGATCTCCCAAGAACCCTAAGTCTGGCTTAGATCTTTCACCTCATGAATACTCCTTCTCTTCTATTCAACACCTACACTTGGTTGTTACTAACACAATGACACATAATCATAAACTCATTTCTAGTTAAAGTATACTCTAATTCATCCTAACTAGTAACTCTTACTCTACCTCCTATCATGAACTCTATACGAGATTATTATTCCTTAGTCTGCTCACAAAGGAAAACTCATCATTAAAACTTACTGGGTGCATGACTACAACAACATAATTTGCCAGATCACTATCTCTCTTTCTTAGATTACTGAAGCTCTACCTGCATTCTTCTAACTCTGCGCACTTTTACTACTACTGCTTATAATCTCATAACTCATACTATCTTTTTAGGTGAAAACACTATCCAAGCTCTAAAACACACTTTCCCATAAGGGTCTCAACTAAAACAATGTTTAGGGAAAAGTTTATGGGAATACATCTCACTTTTAGCTCGAACACACAATTCATATGAATAAGAGTGCATTATATTGAATTTCAACACTTAAGCTCAGTCACGGGCTTCTCGCAAGGCCCTCTGTAGTCTCATGACTTTCTCAAGATTTTTGCTGAGAGTAACTCATTGATAAGGATCTGACTTTGCTTTTTAGCTACCTTCATGAGTATGAGGGGTAGTCGAATAAATATGAGAAATGCATGAGTTTGAATAAATTCCTTATGACACAACTTTATTGCATGATTTAGAGTATGAAAGAAGGGAAACTTTTCCTAAATATCTGTAGTGTCTCATTTATAGAAGTGGGGTCCTCACAACTATAAATAAGATCCTACTGACATAGATTCATAGACACCCTAGGACACTTGAACTCTGTGCTCTGATACAAAGTTTGTCACGACCTGAGCCTACTTCCTGGACATGGTCGGCACTCGAGAATCATTGTTGGTGCCCATGTGAACCCTCATCCTAGCTGACTACAAGTGGAAGACTAACTCAAGCATACATAAGCGTCAAATTAAAAAAAAACATCTAAAAATAGCTTACTAAATCTCAAAACGTTGTTGAATATACTGAGTATGAATCATAGTTTAAATAAAATATCTGAAAACTGAAAGACTCTCCAAAACTATCTATCTATGAAGCCGATACTATTTATAGACGAGTGTCGGGACAGGACTCATGACTACTCAAAATGTTACTAATACTAACAACTCATAAAACTGGAGTCCTCCGAAAGCAAGGAGGTCTTACTCAAAATATGGTGAGCAGACGAAGTGATCTCAATGGACTCTTGTTGAGAATCCAAAGAACATGTATCTGCATCATTAAAAGATGCAGGTTGAATGACATCAATACATTGAATGTACGAGTATGTAATATAGCTGAATAACAAATAATTGAATGAAAGGACTGCAATAGATATATACTAAACTGAATGTAAAGAAATAAAGGAGTGAAATCATTAAAACTTAACAAAATTACTTACTCATCTCTGAACTCAACATATTAAGTGATATAATAAAAATACACTTTTAACTCTATTTGGGAGATTCTCTAACTGACAACTATCACTATGAGCTACGTGATGATACAACGTCTTGCCTACGCTTCCAGAATTGTCCTATACCTTGCCGTCTTATAAAACACCTGAACTAAGGGGATCCACTAAGCTCTGCCCGAAGGCACTTAATATTCATTTAAAAAGTATGATCCTGTAACCATGTTGGCATATATGATTTATGAGGAATGTGAGTTGTCTAAAATCATCCCCATATCGGTGCTCAATACTACTCCCAATAATATATACTCATGCTAAATGTTTAAAAACATACTCTTCCTCTGGTTTGAGATAATTGCTCAAACTATCCTCTTAAAAGAGGTAACTACTCTTGAAATATATTTGAACTCATAACTCATTTAGAAATCAAAGTTTCTCTTTTATCAATGTAAAAACTGATACCTTTGGGAATACTTAGTTCCCTTATACTCTTACTCAATTCATACTTGATAACTCTTTCTAAAAAATATATCAAAAACCATATTGTGATATGATCATTGATGACTCAGGAAGTCATACTGCATAAACATTGATGGCATAACTAAATACGATACTTCTTAAACATTGATGGCATACTCGATTGTAATACTAATAATATTTTAGAAACTTTTTCTCAAACTCATCTTTACTTCCTCAGAAAGTAAGTTTAAAACTCAACTGTTGGCTTTAAAAAGCTTCTCAAGATTTATAACTCAATTCATAGGGTTCATGCGGAATTATGGACATGAACGACTCAACTCAATGATCTTAATAGCAATATGGAAACTCGGTACTCAAAACTCAATGATACTACTCATCTAAAAATATTCAATTCATAGGGTTCATGTTGAAATATTGATACGAATGAATCAACTCAAGGATCTTAATGCATAACATATAAAAATTCAACAATTAGGAATATAATTTCAAAAAGAATCTGGAACTCAAGAACTCAAAATCAACCCATCTCAACAATATTCAAATCTAAGGATTGATTCCTAGATTATTCTTTTACTCATTTGAAAGTAGATGTAGGGCGTGAGGATGAACTAGTCCAACACTATGATAGCCTTACATACCTGGAAGAACAAGGTTCTTGAAGAATCTTGAATAAGTACTTGATTAGAAACCTTTAAACCCTAGCTTGAAGGTAAACAATCAAGAAAACCTTTCTTGAGATTCTTGAATTAGTTTCTTGAAATCTATATGGCCAAGAATTATGATTTTTATTAGTGATTCCTAATTTTATGGAGGAATTTGAGTTGGAAAGAATGAAATTATTGTAGAACGACTTACCTTGAAGAAGAATCTTGAATAATATTGAAAGAATCTTGAATGGAGTATTCTACTTTGATTTTTCCTTAAGGTTTTGTTTCAGGATTTGAGAGAGAAGAGAATGATGGATTAAGAGATGAAAATCTGATTGTTTTGGCTCTTTAATTATTTAAGAAATTCGTTTAGGGTTTTCTTAGAGGTAAAAAGACAAAAATGACCCTTTTTAATATTTTCTCGTCGGCTAATTCGTCACTGCACTGTATCAGGTTACTAAAATAGTCATAAATTTTTACTCAAAACTCGGATTGTTGCGAAATTTGTGGCGTTGGAAAGAAGATTCAAATACCTTTAATTTGATAGATTATGGGCCACACAACTATTTATATTCTAACTGATATGGTTGTTTGAAGTCGACCCAAAGAGAATCTTACATCAAAATTCAATCGGTAAGGAAACTTTCAACTCAACTTTGTGCTAGGAGTTTTTAGTAACCTTAATTGATATCCAAAATCATTCCCACACTAAAGAATTTACCTTTACATATATGAGCAATTTAAGAATAACCCGATAAGACCTTATATGCAATAAAGAATAGTTTGGGGTTAGCTTAGAAATTTTTGGAGTGTTACATAAGGTCTCATGTAGAAGGCTGATTTGCAATAATAAAGGTGTGCCCAAATGGTTTTTCATTTTGTTGCTTACATTGCACATGTGACTTCAAAACAAAGGAAGAATAGCATGTTGGCTATACAAATTTGGAGGATATGCTAGCTCTATCTTTTATGCCAAGTTGAAAATAAAGATATTGACCATATGTTATTTTCAGTGATTATGCAAAATGTGTATAAAAAAGATGTGATGGCATGGCAGGGTATTAATGGAGACACAACAAACTGAAAAATTGAAGTGGATTGGACCATCACAAATACTAAGGTAAAACTGTTCAACTGGTAAATGATAACACGAGCAGGGGTCTACCACATTTGTCAAGAAAGAAATGCTAAAGTTTAGCAATGCCCACCTAATAAAATTATTAAGCATGTGATTTCGACCGTCGTGAGTGACACCCTCACTAAATTAATCTGATGGGAGAATCAAGGACTAATCCGAACCAATCCAACACTATATAAATAAACCAAATTTTAGCAATAAAATGAAGAAAATAGTTTAGTAACAAGATAATTGAGTTCCCATAAACTCAACTCAATAGCTAAAACAATTGTGACACGAGAATTACCCCTAAGAACTGAAAGTCACCATACCAAAACTCTAAAACAATCAAACTAGGGATGCAACCCCAAAAGCTAAATATAACTAAGGTCTATAGTCTGTGTCTGGACTAATGTACAAGAAAATGTAGAAGTATCCATGGAAGTTTTGAAGACTAACCTCACCCTTGGACTCAGACTTAGGCGTCTATCAACTGAGGTCTCAAATCAGTCGCTAGAAGATTTACTTCACTCAACAAGAAAAGAAACAAGTGCAATATTAGTACACATTCGACAATGTACTGGTAGGATTACACGGCAAGTCTAAGATATGAATGTTAATAGTTCACCACAAAATAGTAACATAAAACAATACACATATCAACAATTACCAACCACATACTCACAGTCATATGTCATGAATCAACCAATGCATAAAACATGTTCCACATAATCATAATGCAAATGCCCGATCCTCTCATGGAACCATAATCACATAGCTGGTCCTCTATAGAATCCAAACCAAACTATTAGTGACATACATGTTATGGTATTCAAATCAACCGTATATAATCATACTAGGCATGATATCTAGGCCAACCAATAATATCTAGGACCAGAGTGGTACCCGAGCCAACCAACAATCACAAAAAAGAATGCACAATCACATAACACATTGAACAAGACCACTTGAAAACCACAAGTCACAATGACAAGTTCATTACATGAGATTACTTACATGATGTCATTTCATATGTCTCCCTACCACATACTATACAAATGATACTACAAAGTAGTAGACATGCATACATACATAAACCAGAAACATACAACCATCACCTACCTTGAATCAAGCCTCTTGAAAACTCTAAATAGCCCAAGATTTCCCCTTTCGAAGTGTCTCGGGTTGTTCTTGGTATAAAATAAGCAATACAAACAACAATAAATCACTTAGGGTCGTTTAGTAGGCCTCCTTATAAGAAATAGTCCATGTATTATGTATGGTATTATTTATTACTATGTTTGGTAGGAATTTGAGCCTACATGATATTATAGGATGTAATACTAATACCTTCAATTTGGAGGTATTAGTAACAGATACAATATAATACCATGGGATAAGTATGTGTAAAGACAAAAATATCTCTCAAATCATGTTAATTATTTTGTTTATTTTCTTGATTTTATGTTTTATATTTGTACTAGTAAATTTATTTAAATAAATTAGCTTACAAATTATTTAGAGAGAGTTGTTTGTCACACGGACGCACGCACACGCACACGTACACGCGCACGTATGCACACACACGCACACACACACACATGCTCGCACACACGCACGCGCACCCACACACGCACCCACATGCATGCACACACACATGTACGCGCACACACACACGCACGCACACACACATAACTGTAATGACTCACAAAATGATAGGTTGAACTAGAACCTTAACGTTTGGGTTAGTGTGACTTTAAGTTGATGTTTAGGATGTTTTAGAACTTAATTGAGCAAGGAAGGAGTCTAGGGTGCAAGTAAGGACCTATTCTAGCAAGATTGAGTGGAATAAACCATGTTCTTTGAGGGATTGTTTGGCGATGGGGGTTCTTGATAACCTAAAGGGTTTGGCGAGTCGCCCTTGGGCTCTTGTGGTCTCCTAGTGGATTGCCCCATTGGCCTAGGTGCTGGACCAAAGGGCAAGATGAGTCCTAGCTCGCCAACCAGTTTGGCGTGTAGCTCATTGCCCCCTCTAGATCGCCTAGTGGACTGCCCAATTTGGGAGCTCACTATAAATTTGGGTGAGGCAAGGGTGCACTTGGAGAGTCGGCTAGTGCCCTTGGCGAGCCAAGAGGCGCAAATGGGCGAGGTAAGTCGTGAAAGAAGGGAATTTTTAAGTTAAGACTTTAAAGGTCCCTAGTTCTTTTCCAAAGTTAAGTCCCCATTATTCTATTCCTTTCCTAGCAAGACCTTTTTAGACTTGAATTCTTTCAATTAAGTCTCTCCAAATAGAATTAAAAGAAGACCCATCTCATCTCAAATATTTCTCTCACTAGAAATCCTCCATTAGAGAAGAAGAAGAAGGGAGCCATTGAATCTAGGGTTTGGTGATTCCAAGGTGGTTCTTCCTCAAATTGCTTGGGGGTTCTTAGTAAAGGTATGGTAGTGTTGATCCTTTTCTAACTTTTCATTCAAGTAGCTAATTCAAAGGTGATTTCAAGTTATCAAAAACCTAGGGTTTTACTCAATCTCATGGGTTCTTTCATCAAACATTTTCAAATGATTTATAATGAAAATTTATGATTGTATTAGTGTTTAATTGATGATTTATGATTAAAATACTCTATGAACCCATGAATTCTCTCAATTCCTAAATTGTTCCTTTATGAAGTGGGTTTGAGGATTATGAATGCTTATGAATGAAGTATGTCTAACTTACTTTGGGTTATTGAATTGTATCATTCTCTATGCCTTAATTATGGTAAATTGTTGGTGTGTTGATGATTTGAGATTAATGGCCTTGAAGGCAAGCTATGACCTAATGACATGTTGAAATAGAATTGTTCTTGAGCTATTGATCCACTTGAAAAGTGGAGGTGTTTATTTACTATGTATATTGTGGTATTGAATTGATGTGTATATTCCTTGTACCCTACATGTGGAGATTAATGTCTAATTGCGATGTGGAGCATGTGTGTGATCTAAATGAATGATGATCATGCTTAGAAGCTAATTGTGTTAGGATTAAATGTTATCTCTCTATTAACACTTCTAAATGATGATGATTATGTGAAAGGCTATTCTCACATACACACACTTGAATGAAGAATGAATGAAGTTCAAAGATAATGTAAATGATGAAGTACTTACTGAAAGGCTATTCTCAATTTTACTCTAATGAATGATAATGATGTGTTGATTGAAACGATTTTATCAATCCTACACTAATGAACGATAATGTGATTCTTAGATGAAAGGTTATTCTCATCTTTGAATCAATGAGCTATCCAATAAATGAATGTTACGTTTGAGATGGATGCCCTCACGTGAATTGAGGCTGGGTGTCTAGTAACAATCTCTTACCCCTAAATGTAATGAATGTTAAATACTCTATGGGAATGTAGGATAAGCACCGAGAGGATATTGAATGAGATGGAACCTCTCACGTGAGTTGAGGTGGGGTTTCTAGTAGCAATCTCTTGAGATGGATTCCCTCACATGAGTTGAGGCGGGGTATCTAGTAGCAATCTCCTTGTCCCTTAACTATGTGCCCACATAGGTCTAGCTAGTGGATCCACTTAAGCTAAATATTAGTCTTCCTTAGGCAAGTTGACCACCTTCTACGGTGTGGGGTTACATGACACCAGATTCCATGATCTAGCTCTCATGGTCTATGTCGGTTAAATGATTATTTCCATCATGTGAGATGTGCATTGTGGTTTCTTGAGAAGTTTTATGAAGTGTAGGTAGTAGTATGGGATGCTATCCATACATGGCACGAGTAGGCTTCAAGAGGGCTATAGTGAGTTCTCTAAGTCTTAATGACTAATGAATGAAAGTGCTCTAAATGAAGCTAATGAAGAATGTTAACTTTATTGTCTAGAGTAATGATGCATGGTTTGCTTGTATTGTCATAATGAGTTGCTTATCATGCTTTATGAAATGTAAAGGTTCTTTGTCTATTGTGGCCTCAAAGAGTACTTAGTGTGAGTGGTAGTATGGGATGCCATTCACACATAGTACAATTATGACTAAGGTTACTTTAGATGATGTTTCTAATGAAATGTCTTATATGATTGATTATGTCTAATGTGAAGAAATGACTTGTATGTTGGTCGTGTTGTATAGCATGCCTCTTTTACTTATGTTCATGACATTTTATTAAAATGGCATAAAAACATTACTTTCAAACAAAATGTACGATATAAGCATGTTTTTACATGGCTATCATACTTAGTGCTTAATTGCGCTAACCCATATTTTTTTTACCTTTATGAAGTGTAGGGATTGGTACTCAATTTGATTCTCCCTAGTCAAAGCTTGGATTAGAGTTCTTCCAAGATATCTTTCGGTATGTCCTCGTAGATTGAGGAAAAGGACTTTTTAATGTTTCTAGTTCTTTCATGTTTTAAGATTATTGTTAAGACTTCGATTGTAAAGTGTCGTGTCCCTACTTTAGTTTTCAAGTATTGTTTAGATGACCATGTGAGACTTAGACTTCCGTTGTGTCTTTCATAAGATTTTTAATGAGTATTTTGGATTGTTTGGATTTAAATAAGTTTTAAATTCCGCACTATTTCTATGTATCGAATGTTATGAATGCTAAGAGGCTTGTATGAGACCCCTTTGGGGTCAAATACGCCAGTAACTTCCAGGGTATAGGCTTGGGTCATTACAATAACACACAACACACACAGACAGACACACAACACACACATATGCACACACACACACACATGCACACGCGCACACACGTGCACAAAGACATGCACGCACGCGCACACACACATCACACAACACACACAAAGGCACGCACACACAACACACACACCACGCACAACACACACACGCATCACACACACATACAGACATACACATACAGAACACACACAACACATACGTAACTAAAAAAATATAGTAAGTTAAAAAAAATGAGGTTGTTTTTTGTTACTGCAAGTTTGGGGTTGTTCAAATTATATTTTTTTATGAGTTATAATTCTAAATTGATAAATAAATTGTTAGTTATCAAAAAAAATAAAATAGCCATGATATTATTATTTGTGAGCTTAAGAAGTTTCATGACTTTAAATTGCATTACAATCCTTGGTTAGGTGTAAATGTGCAAGAAGAAATATTCAATGGTGATCTTTGCAGTGATGATGTAATTTATTTTTTAATTTATAAATTCTTGAATTTGAGCATGTAGAAGATAATTAGTAAGAAGATTGGATCAAATTAATGGACACCATTGATGAAGTTGTTTAAAGGTTACCTTTCTTATTGAGTTGTTTGCAATTGATGATAGTTTTGCTCTAAATGATGATGACTACAATTTATAAAGGAATTTCTTGTGCTTTAATTGATATCATGTATGTTAGCAAGCTAATCTTATGTCATATGATATAAGTGTTGCGTTCGTGATTAGGGCATCATGTGGAAGCTTACAATTGCAAATTATATGGTTGATAAATTAGACGACAAATAAAAGTATATAAAGACATATTATTAATATGGTTTGATAAAGCGACCTACACATTGATAACTAATATTAAAAAACATAAACTCTATTGGGAGAATAATCTCCCTATAAACTAAACTCTTAAGCGTCTACATTGTGGATACTATTGTGTTCTTGATATGAGAAGAGAGATTTTCAATTTATTGAGTTCTAAACTTTTCCTCTAAAGAAAGAATTAACCAAATATGGAAGAGAATTATATTTTGATTTCAAGTAAATTAAGACAGTTATGGTAATACTTTGACTTTCCCTTCAAGAGAAAAATAAAACTCAAATAATGAAAGAAACTCAGGGCAGACCCTAACAATAACTAAGTTTCAAAAACGAAGAGAGTTCTTAACTTCTAAGAAAAGAGACACTAATAGAGAAATAGTGAATTAGTAAATGCTAGTTTAATAACAATTTCTTTACGTAGTCTATTTTTAACTTTGAGCATGAAGTTGGATTTGGCTATGCTAAAACATTTAATATACAAAATAAAATTTGCATATGAATATTGGTTTGAGTTATATGGGATTAGTTGTGATCATTGATGAGTCCTGAGTTTGGACTCATTTAGGGCTTTGTTTATATGGATTTAGTGTCCTGAAATGTTTAATTTGTGCCACAAACTGATGTTAAATCCTTGATTTTCAAGTATGTGGATTGAGGAACAAAACAACCAAAAAGAAGCAACATAAGCTGAAAAAGAGGAAGACAATAAAGCCTAAAGATCGACAAGAGAATCAGCGAATCTTCTAGTTACCCCTAGATCGGCTATTTGATAGAACACGGAGCCTGAAATGGGAAAAACTTAGGCGAATTGTATTCTCTATCGGCGAATCGCCGAATGCATTGACGAAGGAAAATTTTACCGCCGAACGCATTGATCAAGACCAAGACAAAATTGAATTGGTGAGCCAAAGGACTAAAAGGAGCATCGCGAAAGTGATCGGCGATCCCGATCTAGATCGCCTAAAATTACAGTGTTTGAATGAGGAAAAGGTGAAGAAGAAGAGGGCGATGGACTAGAACAATCTACGAATTGACGACCGGTCAGCGAAGCCTGGCTTTCCTCGCCGATTAACCCCAAAAAGCAATATCTCAGATCAGTATAAATTAACTTTTGGGAAGAGAGAGAAGGCATTCCGTCATTGTGGAACAAAATAGAGAGAACAAAAACACCATTCTTGTTGATTTTATCCAATTTTGGCAAGAGATTTCAATTGGGTACTGTAATAGGGAAAATATTATTCATCTTAGAACTTTGATTTTTGATACCCAGTTTTAGGTATTGAATTTCTTCCTTTTATGATGATTACCTAGATCCCTAATCTTGGGGGTTTGACAATGTGATGAATTGCTGGATTTGACTTGATGGGTGTTAGTTATTATCAATTCTAGTGCTAATTCGAAGTGGGTCTTACTTATTGTTGTGGTTTAACTATTCCATTGCATGTTTATTTCAATATAATTTAAGTGTTTTATGCTTGCTTGAGAAAGAAGCATGAAGCTAAAGTGATAAGTTGGCACTCATAGTTAGTGGGTCACGACAGATTTAGCTCGAGAGAGTGATTACTAAGATTCATGCTATGTATTCAGCTCGAAAGAGTGGATGTGGTGAGGTTGTGGACTGGTCTTTAAGCCTAAAGCATTGAGGTTCGAGAGAACTCAATTGAAACAATGTAATTGTTCGAGAGGAAAATGCCTTGCCTATAGTTCACCTTACCCATGAAAAGTTAGAACTTTTGGTTAGTAAGTTGCACCCATTAAGTTGAGTTTAACAATTGGTTGGTCAATCCCCCAAATACCTTTTTCCTATTTGGTTGTTCCTAGTTACTTGTTGAGGCTATTTTCTTATCCACAAATTCGTCACTCTGACATTGTGTCAACCCTTAAGTTTCATTACTGGTTTCCACAAATCTCTAGTCTGTTAGCTACCAAAATCAGTATTGTAATTTCATATTTGAATTCAGAAAATTACTACTCTCTATGGGATCGGCCCTAACTCTTTTGTTGGGTTTATACTGCTTAACGATAGCCTATACCTAGTATCGGATGAGGTGTAGTTAATACGTTAATCAAAATAACACCGCTGCTGGGGATTGGTGTTATTTAGGATTCTCTTATCGAAGTTTGATTCCTGATTTTGTTGGCTGAAATGGAATCGATTTGATTTGTTTTTTGTTTTTGTGTTGGTTGTGTTAAGCAAATGAAGAAATGAGTGAGACAGAGAGTAATGGTGATCAAATGGGCTACCAAGGTTATATTGAAGATCTTAATAATGTTCATAACCCAGTCCAATTGGGTGGAATTGCTGCAATACGGCTACTGGCAACTGAAGAGAATGCCATATTCGATGTTCCTAACACAACTCTTCATCTCCTTCAAATGAAGGGACTCTACGGAGGGATGGCTCATGAAGACCCACATGAGCATATGCAGAATTTTATTGATGTTTGTGGCCAACTCTCATACAAGAATGTATCACAAGAATCAATCTGTCTCAAATTATTCCCTTTGTCTCTGACGGGTGTAGAGAGCAAATGGTTGGCTGAGTTAGCAAAGAATTCTATCACACCATGGGATGAGCTAACTATGGCGTTCAATGTGAGGTTTTTTTCCCCATCGAGGATGATGAAACTCAGAGACAACATTTAAGGGTTCAAGCGATTGGAGGGTGAACCGATCAACGAAACATGACTGAGGTTTAAGAAGCTACTACTTCAATGCCCAACTCACGGGCTTCCAAATAATGTGCTGATACAATACTTCTATCGAAGTCTTGACTCAGTAAATAAAGGAGTAGCTGATCAGTTGGTTCAAGGTGGAATAATGGTGCAATCATTTGAGGTAGCTTCGTTTCTTCTTGACGACATAACAAAAAAATATCAAGCTCGGTATACTCAAGAAGATCAAGTTTCGCATTTTTGCTTTAGAATGACTCAAGAACAACTTGATAAAGAGAGAGAAAGGGATGAGAATATCAAGAAGAATTTATCCTAAATAAAGATGCTACAAACGCAAGTGTTAGAAAGTGTGAGCAAACCCAAAGGAGCAAGGGGGTGTTTAGAGTTGAGGAGGGTTCTTCCTCGAGCTATTCAAAGTCGGGGGAGAATCAAGGTTGGAACTTTCACGGATTTGAGGAGGGTTTCCACCCACGCTACTTGCAGCGGGGTGGGAATCAAGGTTGGAACTCTCACAAAGAAGAAGAGTGGAGAAGATACTATCAAGAATGGGCTGAGCAAAGTGATCCATGGAAAAGAGAAGATGATCATGAAGAGGACCACACACAATCGAGTGAGAACCCAAAGTAAAAGGGGAGTACAAGTAGTCTCCGAGTGGATGATTTGTTATCTCGCATCCTTGATAAAGTTCAGGGCTCGAATGACTTACTAAAAGGGATGAAAGTCGACTTCTCGTCATTGAACAATAGAGTGAATTCTCATGTTGATGCAATCAAGCTACTTGAAGGTTAGTTGAGCCAACTTTCGGCATAATTGGGACCAAAAGTAATGGGGGACGGCGACATCACACGCATAACAACTTTGGTGGAGGGTGGTGATAGAGATTTGGCTGTGGTTACTCGAAGCGGAAAGGTAGTGGTAGGTGATATGAAAGGCAATTATGAATGTCATGCTCATGAAGAAGATAAAGGTATTGAGGAAGAAGAGATACTCATCCAACAAAGCATTGCCAAAGTGTCGCAAAAAGATATAGGAAAAAGCAATCCAATCTCAAAATTAGTGCAACCTCTCCCCAAAATACCTCCTCCATTTCCCCAACGTCTCAAGAAGAAAAACGAGGATGAAAAGTTCAAGAAGTTATTATCGGTGTTCAAGACATTATCGATTAATCTCCTTCTAGTGGAGGCATTGTTGGAGATGCCGGGTTATGCCAAGTTTATTAAGGAGTTAGTCACAAAGAAAAGAAGCTTGGACTTCGAAACAATTGAAGTTTCTCATAGTTGTAGTGCAATTATGACTAATGAGATGATCAAAAAGAAAGAAGATCCCGAAGCTTTTACCATCCCTTGCACTATCGGTATGCTCCAATTTGCCAAGGCCATATGTGATTTAGGAGAAAGCATAAACCTAATGCCATACACAATCTATAAACAACTTGGGTTGAATGAACCGAAATCCACAACAATGAGACTCTTGATGGCAAACCCATCTATTAAACACCCCGTGGGGATACTATATGACATATGGGCAAAGGTCGACCGATTCATATTTCTGGCTGATTTTTTCAATCTCGATTAAGAGATTGATGTTGAAATTCTCATTATTTTAGGAAGATCATTCTTGGCAACTGGGAGAGCGTTGATGGATGTTGAAAGTAGAGATTAAAGTTGCGGGTGAACGAAGATGAAGTCAACTTTAATGTGTGTAAGTCAATGAAGCACCCAAGCGATATTAATGTCTTCTCGATTATTGATGTAATTGATGAAGCGGTGGCTAGTGTGAGCCATTTGATGTGTATGCGTGAACCACTTGAGGTTGTGCTTGCAAACTATGATGAGTTCGAAGTCCAAGGTTACTATGAGGTAGTAGCTTCCCTTTCGGGTTTGGGAGAATATTCAAAGACTCCATTGAAGCTGGATATTGATTTAAAAATTTGAGAAAGTCCTCCCGCAAAGCCATCAACAGAACCACTGAAGCTTGAGTTGAAAGTGCTCCATTCCCACATCCGATATGCATTCTTGGGAGCGAATAACACCTTACCCGTAATCATTGCAGCTGGTTTGCTTGAATGGCAAGTAAAGTTGCTTCTTGAGGTGTTGAGAAGATATATCAAAGTTATAGGATGGACTATCGCTGACATAGTGGGCATTCCTCCCGACATTTTCACTCACAAGATTCAGCTTGATGGCGAATGTTAACCGAGTGTTGAACATCAAATGAGATTGAACCCACCAATGCAAGAGGTGGTAAAAAGGAGATAATAAAGTGGTTGGATGCAGGTGTGATCTACCCTATTGCGGATAGCAAATGGGTGAGTCTAGTATAATGTGTATCGAAAAAGGAGGCATCATAGTAGTTCCAAATGAAAATGGGGAACTTGTGCCTATGAGACTGGTAACCGGATGACGAGTATGCATGGATTATCGGAAGTTAAACTCCGGTTATAATCAAATCTCTATTGCTTCAGAAGACCAAGAGAAAACCACTTTTACCTACCTATATGGAACTTTTGATTTCAAAAGGATATCGTTTGGGTTGTCTAATGCTCCGGCAACATTTCAACGTTGTACGCTATCTATTTTTGCTAACATGGTAGAAGATTCAATGGAAGTCTTCATGAATGACTTCTCAGTGGTGGGTGATACTTTTGAGGCATGTTTAGCACACTTGGGACAGGTCCTTCAAAGATGTGTGGAGACAAATTTGGTCTTAAATTGGGAAAAATGCCACTTCATGGTTAGGGAAGGTATAGTTCTTGGTCACAAAGTGTCACAAAAAGGGATGGAGGTTGATAAAGCAAAGATTGAAGTGATTGAGAAGTTACCACCACCAATCTCGGTGTAGGGTATTCGTAGTTTCTTGGGGCCTGCCGGCTTTTACCAGAGGTTCATCAAAGACTTCTCAAAAATTGCACACCCCTTGTGCAAACTTTTGGAGAAGGGGGTGAAATTCAACTTTGATGATGCATGTATGGTAGCCTTCAAGTGTTTGAAAGAGAAAATGATTTCCAGCCTAGTTATCATTAGTCATGATTGGTCAGCACCCTTCAAAGTGATGTGTGATGCACATGGTACAACATTAGGTGTCGTGTAGGGGAAAAAATGCAACAAACTATTTCATCCCATTTACTACGCAAGAAAAACTCTGAATGGTACTCAACGTAACTATACATTTACGAAGCAAGAATTACTTACGGTGGTTTATGCATTTGAGAAATTTCAGGCATACTTCCTAGGCACTAAAGTGGTTGTTCACACTGATCATGTTGCTCTACGTTATTTGATGGCAAAGAAGGATGCCAAGCCAAGATTGATAAGGTGGGTGCTATTTTTGCAAGAATTTGACTTTGAAGTCAAAGACATAAGAGGTTGTGAACATCAGGTAGTTGACCACCTATCAAGGTTAGAAGGAAAGGAGAATGACGAGCTGGAGGTAAACATAAATGATGCCTTTCTCGATGAACAAGTATTCACGGTAACTCTACAACAAACTCCTTGGTATGCTGATTTTGCTAACTATGTAGTATGTGTGTTGATACAGGAAGAACTGAACTTCTATCAGCAAAAGAGGTATTTGTTTGATGTCAAGAAATACTTTTGGGATGAAGCATATTTACTCAGAGAGTGTGCAGACCATATCATTCGGAGATGTGTGCTAGAAGAGGAATTCAATGAAATTCTCCATGCTTGTCATTCTTCACCAGTTGGTGGTCATCATGGTGGAGTGCATACAACCGCTAAAATCCTCCAAAGTGGTTTAGGGCGTACGAAAGTTCAGCCCTCTACAAAGAAGAAATGAAAAAGTGATATGATTCTAAAATCCTTAGGAGAAAGTTTCGAGTTGGAGATAGGGTGTTGCTATATAATTCTCGACTGAGACTTTTTCTGGGAAATCTCAAATCAAAATGGCTAGGCCCATTTAGAGTAACAAGGGTGTTCACAAATGGAGCAATTGAAGTCGAAGGCAAAGAGGGCCCTGCCTTCAAGGTGAATGGGAAACACTTCAAATTGTATTTCAGAGAATGCCATGAAATATCCTTGATTGAAGTGGTGTAACTGGAAGATGCTTGATAGCATTTCCAAGTCGTGCCATGACGTTAAATAAGACGCTTCTTGAAAGGCAACCCAAGTGTTAGTTGTTTTGAATAATGCATGTTGAATGTCCAGGTGTAGGTAATTTTATGAGGAAAAATTTTGTTCGGCGGTACGCTGAGGAAGCTCAGCGATCACGAAGTTGATCGCCTCCCAGACGTCAACAGTTGGCTGAGACACTGAAACACTAGGCGGGATACATGCCCACTCGGTGATTCACCGAGGTGATTAAGTGACCCCACTTTCTCCGCCTTTTGGCACCAGCCCTAATAGCCTGGAGTTTTAGATCTTTTAGCGAGGTCCCATATCCATTAGGCCATGCACCGATGTGATTTGGCGGACTTGCTCTTGTCCGCCTTCCTTCCCCAAAATGGAATGGTCGCACACTAGAAAATTCGGTGAACTCTGACCAGTTTGGCGATTCGCCAAACGAACAGGCGATCGGAGCACCTCTTCGCCAATTGGGCACTTAGTGAAGAATCCTAGTCTCCCTACTCTGTTTATTTGAGTGCCAGTAATTTACCTTTATTTTTGTTTTTGTAAATGGTTCTTCTCTAATCACATTTGAGGACATTGTGAATGCTTTTGGTGGGGGTGGTAGGAGTCTAGTTGTTAACTCTTTTTTTCTCTCAAAATTTATTCGAGTATCAATTATGATCAATACTGATGACTTGAATAGTGCTCTTAGTTTAACGACATGAATGTGCGACTACAATGAAGCCAAATGAAGTTGCATAGACCATGTGTGGACTCTTTTCATCTCGTTGTGACTAGCTAGTTATCGAATGAGTCTCTTGTAATGAACAATGCACACTAGATAGAAAGTGTGGAGTCTTGTTTGATATTGGTGCCAATGCCTTGTGTGAGGATCTTACCTTGAACAATTTTTTGATGACACCTAGAATTTTCCCAGTTGGTCCAGTTGACTAAGTGATGTAAGCACTTGAAATGATCTTAGGCAACAATTTTGAAGAGTGAAACAATTTGACAACATACCTCTTTTGTGGCCAACCTTGTGAGATGTGTGAACCTTACTTGAACCCCCTTGAGCCTTATCCTTTTTCTTGTAAGAAACATGAACAATTGTGATCCCTCTTTATCCATTCACCCATAACTCTCATGAAGTGTGGTATGTTTGAATAGCCAACTTAGGCCAAAAGCCTAAGTTGGGGGTGTAGTATAAAGAGAAGGAAAATCAGGAAGTGTGAGAAATTCCCCATTTGAGAATGGTTTTGAAAAAAAAATGGAACCCCTCCATGTTAAAAAAAAAGAGAAAAGAGAAAAGAAGCAAAGAAAAAGAATGAAAAAGTTGTGAAATATAGTGATGAATATTGCAAAAGAAATGGGGTATCCATTAATTCATATGAAGTTGAATAACGGGGTGGATTATGAGCATGTTTGAACTGTTAAAGAAAAGGAAGAAAGTGATGTTCAGGCCACACTTCATGAAGGTAGAAGCCAATGAGCCTAAATGACTGATGAGTCCACAAATTGGACTCATTTAGGGCTTTATTTTAATAGAAATAGTGTCCTTGAATGCTTGTTTTATCTCAATACCTGATTAAAATGCTGAATTTCAGGTATATAAAGTTTTAGTGGAAGCATGGACACTTAGGTGCAAAACAGAGCAAATAGGGCTGAAAAGAACAAGAAATGGAATCCTGCGGATCGCCGAGTTCAACTTGGCGAGTCGCCGAAACGACATGAACCACCCTTCGTTCCAGTACGCGAAGCCTTGAATGAAGTGGATTAAAAGGCGAGGAAAGGAGCTGTCGGCGAGTCGCTGATCAGTTCCGCGAAGCAGTACTGTACCGCCCAATGATCCAGAATATGAGGATATTGAAGGCAAGACAATGAAGGCGATGAGCTGATTAAAGGGCGGATCACCGAGTTCATCGACGATCTCGACTAATGTCGCCAAACGATCCTTCGCAACACAATATGTGAAAACTATAAATACTAGTTAGAGGTGTAGTCTTGGTGTAGAACAATTATTATTATTATTTTCACTTTAGAACATACTTTAGCTAATATTTTTCTCTCAAGTTTTGAGAGGGTTTTGTGGAGACTTGAAGAAAGGAGTTCTTCTTCCCCAAGTTGGAAGTGGGTCTTCTCTATTCATTTTCCTTTGCTTAATTTAAGGTTTAATTTCTTATACAAAATTGATTTCATTATCTTGTTAGGTATAATTTCTTATTTCTTAATGTGTGGCTAAAAACCCCCATTCTTGGGGTGTGATTTAGCAAATATGGGTTGATATTCTTGTTGGGTCTTGCTTGCTGATAGGTTAGATGTATTTTAATGATTTCACCTAGTGGTTGTGGTTTAATCTAAAGGGTTTGTAGTTGCAAATACAAAGCCACGCATGTGTTATCAGCTTGCCCGAGAGGGAGGTCGCGAAACCAAAACAACTAGACTGATGGCCTAAGGAGTGGGTCGACATGAGGTTCAGCCTGAGAGGGTGAGCCCTAGTCCTATATCCTAACACTCAGCTCGAGAAAGTGAGTGGGGTAAGGCGTAGGCTGGTCTTCATGCGGCAAATGGGTGTCCGAGAGAAACGCATTTGAAACGGGGTAAGTTGCCCGAGAGGGAACTTATTTCCATTTAAAGCTTAGCCTAGTCACTATTATTTTGCAAATTTCCAATCGAAAGCATGTGCCCAACAATTTATCTCAACTTATGTTGCGGTCACACCCTAAGAACCTTTCCCCATACTTGATTTTCTTGTTTATTTTGTTGTTTTAGTACTTGTTACAAAACTCCCCTTTGATATTTGGCACTTTTGTGTCACCCCCTTTACTTTACAATGTCTTTTATCGCAAATGTCTTTAGCTACGACTAGTTAGAATATAAATTCTATTTTTCTATCAATTCTCAAAACCGCTCCCTTGGGACTCGACCCCAACCCTTGGTTGGGTTACTATATTATTGACGATTGTAGACACTCATATTGTACGATAGTGTCGTTGGTCACGATAAGCATCAAAATGGCGCCGCTGCCGGGGAGTGGTGTTATTTGAGAATTTTTAGTTAACTAGAATTTCTGTCTTATTAATCATAGATTATTAATTTTACTCTTAGTCTTGTTTTTCTTTGAGTTTTTTATTGTATGTAATCCCAAGGATCATTGGCAAGAATTTTTGTTTTTCTTAGTTTTAGATTTACTAACTTAATTTTTAGCTTTGCTTTGCTTGTTTGTGTTGAAAACAGAAATTATGAGTGAGGACGTGGGGGACAGTTGCCACGGAAACAACCCATTGAATATTGACTTACACCGAGATGACATTGACTATATTAATAGTGTTTATGACCCCGCTCCATTGGGTGAGATAGGTGCAATTATCTTGCCGCAGGGTGGTGGAAACGGAAATTTTGAAGTCACTAGCACAACACTCCATCTCATACATTCAAGGGGCCTATACAGAGGATTGGATCATGAAGACTCACATGAACATATCCAAAGCTGTTTGGACATATGTGCTCCGTTGTCATTCAAAAATTGGTCGCAAGAAGCCATCAAGCATCACTTATTCCCATTGTCACTGACAGGAGCAGCCACTACGTGGTTGTCTGAGCTTCCCAAAAGTTTTATCACATCATGGAAAGAATTAGTCACAACTTTCCACAATAGATTCTTTCCCCCATAAAAAAGGATGAAGTTGAGAGAGGACATTCAGAATTTCAAACAAAAAGTGAGTGAACCAATTCATGAGTCATGGATTAGATATAAAAGGTGTCTGCGAAAATGCCCAACACATGGGCTGCCAAGTGAGTTGCTACTCCAATATTTTTACCGAAGTCTTGATTCAGTCAACAAAGGGATAGCTGATCAATTGGTTCAAGGCGGCATAATGCTACAGCCCTTTGAGGTGGCCTCATTTCTCCTATATGGTATGGCGAGAGTAAATCAAGCTTGGTGCACCAAAGAAGATCAAGTCTCCCCTCTGTGTTTCAGGCTGACGCAAGAGCAACTCGATAAAGAAAAAGAGAGGGATGAAAACATCAAAAAGATGTTGTCTCAGATGGAAGATTTACAAGAGCACATGAAAGGCAACTGTGAAGTGTTTTGCGCAGAGGGGGTTCTTTTTCCGAAAACTTGAAATTGAGAGGGAATCAAGGTCGGAACCACAGAAGGAATGAGAAGGGTTTCCATCTGCACTTTCAACCGCGGGTCGGAAATCAAGGTCGAAACCACCCTAGAGGTGAAAGACCTAGGCGATATTTCCAAGAGTGGACTGAGCATAATGATCATGAAGAATACCAAACTCAATTGAGTGACAGCCTGGCATCAAGGGGGAGTGACAGCAACCCTAGGGTGATTGATCTTCTGACATGAATTATTGAGAAAGTTGAAGGCTCTGATGATTTGCTAAAGGGAATGAGAGATGATTTTTCTTCGCTAAATAGTAAGGTGAACTCTCATGCTAATGCCATCAAGATGCTGGAAGGTCAATTGAATCTCCTATCGGCCCAACTAACAACCAAGATGCCAAAGGAAAATGAGGAAGAAGAGCTAGTTATAATTACACGTAGTGGGAAGGTAGCGATAGGTAATGAAGGAGAAGAACGTGAGGAAAATCAGGGAGGGGAAGAAGCAGAAATTACCGATCATCAAAACCTCGGCAAGAAAGCACAAGAAGGAATGAATCAGCACAATGAAACCCCAAAAATAATACAACCTTTACCCAAAATACCTCCACTTTTTCCCCAGAGTTTGAAAAAGAAGAATGAAGATGAAAAGTTTAAAAAATTCTTGTCTGTGTTCAAGAAGTTGTCCATCAACCTTCCTTTGGTGGAAGCATTGCTGGAGATGCCAGGGTATGCTAAATTCATGAAAGAGCTAGTCACCAAGAAGAGGATCTTGGATTATGAAACGATTGAAGTGCCTCATAGTTGCAGTGCGATCATGTCAAAGGAGTTAATCACTAAAAGAGAAGACCCTGGTGCTTTCACCATCCCGTGTACTATTGGAATGCTCCAATTTTGCAAGGCTTTATGTGACCTAGGAGCAAGCATCAACCTGATGCCATACGCCATATACAAGCAACTTTGATTGGGAGAACCAAAGGCAACTACAATGAGACTTCTCATGGCAGATCGATCGATCAAGCATCCTGTTGGGATCCTCTACGATATCTTGGTCAAAGTAGACCGGTTCATATTTCTAGCTGACTTTGTAATTTTAGACTGTGACATTGATGTTGAGGTCCCCATTATTTTGGGAAGGCTATTCTTAGCAACCGGCAGAGCATTAGTGGATGTTGAAAGCGGCAAGCTGAAAATCCGTGTGAATGACGATGAGGTAACTTTCAACATCTGCAAATCCATGAAACAACCAAGTGATATCCATGTAGTGTCTACTGAAGATGTTATAGATGAGGCAGTGGCAAGTGTGAGCCATATGTTGGGCAAAAATGAGCCTCTTGAGTCAATACTTGCAAATCATGACTAATCGGAAATTTAGGAATATGATGAAATGATCGCAGCCCTAACAGGGTTAGGAGCATATGCACGAAATCCAATTAAGTTGGATATCGACCTAAAAACAGATGCAGCCCACCTGCAAAGCCATCAATTGAAGAGCCGCCAACTCTAGAACTAAAAGTACTCCCATCCCATCTCAAGTATGTTTTCTTGGGAACTAACAACACTCTGCCAGTGATTATTGCAGCAAATCTGAGTGAAGGGCAGGTAAAAGTGCTTGTTGAAGTACTGCAGAAGAACATAAAAGCGATCAGATGTACCATAGCTGATATCGTGGGCATCCCGCCCGGTATATGCACCCATAAGATTTGGCTGGACAGTGAATGCAAACCCAGTGTGGAGCATCAACGAAAGTTGAACCCCCCGATGCAAGAGGTAGTAAAAAAGGAGATCATCAAGTGGCTTGATGCAGGAGTAATCTATCCAATTTCAGACAGTAAATGGGTCAGCCTAGTGCAATGCATACCAAAAAAGGTTGGCATAACAGTGGTCCGAAATGCTAAAGGAGAGCTTGTGCCGACTAGACCTATAACGGGATGGAGGGTGTGCATGTATTATCGAAAGCTAAATTCATGGACTGAAAAAGACCCTTTTTCAATGCCCTTCATAGACCAGATGCTTGACAGGTTATCAAAGAGAGAGTGGTATTGTTTTTTGGATGGATACTCTGGATACAACCAGATATCTATCGCACCAGAAGATCAAGAGAAAACCACTTTCACATGCCCTTATGGGACCTTTGCATTCAAAGAGATGCCATTCAGACTTTGTAATGCACCGGCAACTTTTCAACGATGCATGTTGTCCATCTTTGCGGATATGGTTGAGGACTCTCTGGAAGTCTTCATGGATGATTTCTCAGTCGTGGGGGACATATTTGAAGAATCCTTGACACATTTAGAGCGAGTGCTCCAAAGGTATGTGGAAACTAATCTAGTCCTAAATTGGGAGAAATGCCATTTCATGGTGAAAGAAGGCCAGTTCTTGGGCATAAAGTGTCGTAACAAGGGCTAGAAGTTGACAAAGCCAAAATTGAGGTTATTGAGAAACTACTACCACCGATTTCAGTAAAGGGGATTCGCAGTTTCTTGGGCCCTGCAGGTTTCTACCAGAGATTCATTAAGGACTTGTCAAAGATTGCACAACCGCTATGCAAACGCTTAGAAAAGGAAGTGAAATTCTACTTTGATGACTCTTGTATGGAAGCATTTAAATGTTTGAAGAAGAAATTGATATCCATACCAATTATCATCAGCCCCAATTGGTCAGAACCATTCCAAGTAATGTGTGATGCGAGTGGGATGGCATTAGGTGTAGTATTGGAACAAAAGCATACCAAACTGTTTCACCCAATTTATTACGCAAGCAAGACTCTAAATAGTCCCCAGCAAAATTACACAATCACTGAACAAGTGTTGCTAGCAGTGATCTATGCTTTCAAAAAGTTCCGAGCATACTTGTTAGGCACTAAAGTAGTTGTTCATACAGACCATGCAGCACTCCGATACCTCATGGCAAAAAAAGGATATGAAGACAAGACTGATAAGATGGGTACTACTCTTGCAAGAATTCAACTTTGAGGTAAAAGATCGAAAAGGTTGCGAGAATCAAGTTGCAGATCACCTATCACGGTTAGAGAGTAAAGTAGGTACTGAGCAGGAAAAGGATATAAATAACTCATTCCCAGACGAGCAGATATTCGCACTGTCACTCACACATGTGACATGGTATGCTGACTTTGCAAACTACATCGTATGTGGGTTGATTCCCGATGAGTACTCTTACCATTGAAAGAGGTTCCTATTTGATGTTGAAAGATACTTCTGGGATGAGCCATACTTATTTCGGGAATGTGCTGATCATGTCATAAGAAAGTGTGTTCCAGAAGAAGAATCAACAGAGATCCTCCATGCCTGCCACACGTCACCAGTCGGAGGTCATCATTGTGGAAACCGTACCGCAGCTAAGATTCTCCAAAGTGGTTATTATTCTCCTTCTCTTTACAAAGATACCCACGATTTTGCAAAGAGATGTCCTCAATTTTAGCAGCAAGGCGGAGTGTCAAGAAGACACGAGTTACCCCTTACACCTATTTTGGAAATCAAACTATTCGATGTGTGGGGAATTGATTTCATGGGCCCATTTGTTAGCTCATTTGGAAACAAGTATATCTTAGTAGCTGTGGACTATGTGTCCAAATGGGTGGAGGCTGTCGCACTCACGAATAATGAAGGAAGAAGTGTTGTCCAATTTTTGAAACACTACATCTTTGCACGGTTTGGCACTCCAAGAGCAATCATTAGTGATGGAGGATCGCATTTTTGCAATAAGTGGATTTTCCAGTGCATTGAGAAAATATGGAGTAAAACACAAAGTCGCCACTCCATATCACCCCGAACGAGCGGACAAGTTGAGGTGTCAAATCGTGAGATCAAAAGCATTCTATCCAAGACAGTAAACGGCAGCAAAACCAACTGGTCTAGAAAGCTTGACGATGCCCTGTGGGAATATCGAACTTCTTATAAGACACCTATAGAAATGTCCCCATATCAGCTAGTTTTTGGTAAATCATGCCATTTACCTGTTGAGCTAGAACACAAAGCCTTATTGGAATTGAAAGCTCTGAATTTAGATTGGACAAAGGCTTCAAGGGAGAGGTTGGACCAGTTGAATGAAATAGATGAGTTCAGGCTCAGATCTTACGACAACTCATCCATTTACAAAGAGAAAATAAAGAAATGGCACGACATCCAGAGGGAATTCAATGTGGGAGATTGGGTGTTATTGTACAACTCACGACTAAGGCTATTACCAGGGAAGCTAAAATCCAATTGGTCTGGGCCTGTCAGAGTGGAACGAGTGTTCACCAATGGTGCCATAGAAGTTGAAGGTAAAGAGGGACCCCCATTTAAAGTTAACGAACAGCGTTTGAAGTTATACTTTAGGGACTGCCAGGAAATCGCTTTAGTTGAAGAATTGTATCTGGAGGATTCTTGATAGTATTTCTACATCTAGCCATGACGTTAAATAAGGCGCTTATTGGGAGGGAACCCAAGATTCATACCAATTACATCTGTTTGATAAAATAATAATGTGTTAATTGTGCAGATAGAAGCGTGGATAGTGAACGAATAGTGCAAATAGGCGCACCACAAGTCCATTCGACAATACGCAGAAAGAATTGGCATGTTAAGGAAATCTTTGACGAACCACGGACTGATTCGGCGATCGCACTATTAACCATCGTTTGAACTATCCCAGTCTGGGTTTGGAATCTGTAAAACTCAGCGCACACAAAAAAATTAGCGGTGAATCGTGATACGCTCAAATTAAACCTCCATACAGAAGCATAAGCGATAGTTATCAAGTAAAGAACCCAACTTGTAGGTTGGGCTCGATCCCACGAGGAAAATGGTTTAGACTTTACTTTAACCAACAATTATATTCGATTAGTCAAATTATTTCCAGAAACAGGTAATTAAAGGGGGGTTGTGTTTGTGTAAAACAAATAGTAAGAACTTAATAAGTAATCAATAATCAAACTCAACTTAGGTTGTTATCAAGATAAGAGAAATAACTAGGGTATGCGTGTTCCCCACAATCTCATAACGCAGCAATCCTAGTAACAGCAATCCCTTTCTAGTGTATTACATGCAAAGTGATAAGTTAGGTATCTCTAAATCCTTGGTCCGGCATCTAGAGAATTTCACCCCGCACCTTGGTCCGGCTACATGTGTATACTTTACTAACCCTTACCTTTACCTCATATTAGACATCATAATCGATGTTTGGCTTAGTTATTACTTCGCACCAATCGACACTAGCCTATTAGATAGTATCACACTAAATCTATGTTGATAATTCTTTTCTTGTTAAT
>JAJOOE010002303.1:0-10752 GCA_036250405.1 Solanum raphanifolium
GAGTTTTTTAATTTCCAGTAGTCTCTCTCAAATTTAAGGGTATTATTATATTCTTTCCTTAAGCTTAATTTGAGGTTCTAGAGGAAGGAACTAATAGGTAAAGCACTAGACTTTTGTTATATCTTTGATTTTTCTTTTGTGGAATTTAGGGAAAATGGAATTGTCAGGTTTCTTTTTATTTAAATTTGGCTTCTGAAATTAATAAGTGAAATTTCATGTAAATAGCGAGGGATGACCCGTGCTTAGGGATCATCGAATAAATGAAATCTCATATAAATACTAAGGCAGGGCCAATACTTAGAAAAATTGTTTATCAACTGATTTCGTGGAAACACAAGAAAAACTTGAAATGCCCATGGAACCCATGACGTGTTATTAAACTACTTTAGTCCCCCTTTTGTTATGTAGGAAAAGAGTGTATTGAAACCAATAACTTTATTGTTTTATTTGTCTAAGCTTTCATAAATTTACATGACTACACAATAATATCATATGTTGAAGGTGAAGTATAACAGATGTTATTTGATAGATACAAATTATAAAAAATACTAAATTCATTCTACAATTATTTTCGCGTGCAGGGTGAAGTTAAGGATTTGTAGTTATAACAATTAAGGTTTCAGCTACATGTATGTTCTTTCCCACCCGTATTGTGATTTCTTTTTCTCTCCTTCCTCATTTTATCTCATTCGTTAGTAGCGGTCCAGTCACTCTGTTCTGCCCCATTTTGATTGATAGGAAATTTGAGAGTGTTTGAGGAGTTTAAGGGTACAAAGTTGTTGTCTTGTTACTGATGAAAAGGAAGATAACTAGAAAAGAACATGCATGTGGCATAGACAAAGTAAAAACTATTGGTAGCTGGTATAAGTGGAATCATGATCTTACACTCTCTTTTCGTAACCTATAAAAGGGTTAAGGTTCTTGACAACCAACTCTTACGTAATTAGATATACCCCTCATAGTTATATCTGCACTTAAATGAATTGGAATTTGTGACCATGATAGAATATGATCCTGTCTACAAGGGAAGTTCAATATAATTTTTCCAATCAAATTTCTTACTTTTGCAATGTGGATTAGGCATTTCTTGATTTTTGGATGGGCTGGAATTCCGCAACTCATTGGTGTATTGTTCGTACTAAAAGTAACGATAGTATTTGTCGCACCCTATTTCGAACAGGCCGAAACAATTCACAACATAATACGGCTGACACTCTGATTTTGGAAAAATTGTTTTGTTTGTTTTAGAGTCGCCACCTAAATTTTAAGGAAATATTAGGAAAACCATTTTTTAAATATGTAAATGTAAACTCTGTTTTGCGAAACCAGTGAGATTCTGAGTAAGGGTTTTGGTTACTCGAGGGGAAGGTGTTAAGCACCCCTCAGAGCCAATCCGGAGATAGTCCTTAAACTCAATTTAGGAAAAACAGAAGTAGAAAAACTTGTTTATTTATTTACTTCAAAAATTAAATGATAAGTTAATTAGTTAGTTTAAGAAAAGAGTACTACAAGGTACGACATATATATGTCTTATAAAAGAGTAGTATGTTTATCATATTGTAAAATAAATAAATAAGTGTACTTAAAATGTATGATAAATTCATATGTAAAAAATATATTTGCATCATAATAAACTTATTTTTAAAAAAAATATATAGATGTTGAATTTGCGAAAATCTGTCGTCTTATTAAGACGTGAAAAATAAGATAGTAGTTGAGTGTAAATATGTAGTAATATATGTGATGTGTAATTTGAATGAAAATATATAGAATGGAGTTTTCTAAAAATAAAATAAAATAACTGATACTAGATGTTAAAATATTATATAAAGGTTTGCGATCTAAAATATGTTTATTATAAAGTGTAGTATATACATGTAAGTTGTGAATGTTTATTATTTTATTTACATATAAGGATAAGTCAACAATAGATTAGATTTAGTAAAGTAATATGTATATTTAAGTGTAGGCGTTTATAAATTATAAAAAAAAAGTAACATTTGTAAAAAGTGATAGTAGATATGAGAAACAAATAAGATGAAGTGTATCAAAATAATAAGTTGCATACAGAGAAAAACTAAATAATATAGAATTTGTACCTTTTTGCGTATGACATATATATATATATATATATATACCTTGTATTTTGAACCTGTTGGCATATCTTTTTTGGAGCAGCAAACTAAAGCTTTGACGTCAAAAGATTCCAACTTTGAACTTTCTCAAACTCGAATTCAAGACCGAAAGTCGAAAGATGAAAGAAGATAGAAATTTTCTTAAATCTAATGCTTGAGGTGTGTTCTATCTCTATTTTTTGTTCATTCCCTGATGTTGTTCCTATCCGTTTTCTCGATTCTTTTCTTGATTTTTCCGGATCTCTCCCTGTTCATCCCAATGGGAAACAAATGGCTTTTTTTATAGCCGATTTTGGGATAGACTCACACTCTAAAACCTGTTAGATTAAGGTATAACCAACCAAAGTCCAATGGTTCTTTGCATCCCTCAACTTTCCAGGCCTAGCAATGGTGATGGTTGAGGTTTCTAGGCCTGCTTTAGGTCAGAAATAAATCGGAAAAGACGTAAAGCTCATAGGGAGGGAGGGTTGTGATTGATGGACGGCGGATGGAGGGAGAGGTGACGTTGGAGACCGCCGGATATTGTTATTTTCCGGCGGTTCATAGCCGTTTCTTTGGCAGCGGATGATGGGAAAGGTTGAAAGAGGCATGGGGAAGGTGAGTGTGCAGCGTGCAGACTCCTAGGAAAGGAGAAGAAAGGGTGAGGCGTCGTCCTTTTCTTGAAAAGTGGAGAAGAACATTGGGGGAGTTGAAAGATTAGGGGCGGTAGGGGTTGTACAATTTTGGGAAAAGATGAAAATGTCCTATTTAATTCGGGCCGTCCGATCGTTTGATCGGACTGCTAAGATAAATCAGAAATCAAAAGAAAAAGTTATATATATATATATATATTAAATAATGGTAAAAGCTTAATTAACTAGGACCGTTAGATTTAATCGTAGGGCCCAGATTTAAACTAAAGAAGCACAATCCATGTGCTCGCCTACGTGGCATACACAGATTGGCCGGTTTAAGGAGACTTGGATTGCCAATTTTGCTCAAATTCAATCCATTTAAATTATAACTGTTTCTTTATCAAATAGTCATAATTTAAAAATAAATATTTTTGCAAGATTAGCTTGTTTGATAATAATAATAATAATAATATTTATACGTACTAACTTAGACTTCACCCTTCACATCCCCAACTAATAATAATAATAATATTTATACGTACTAACTTAGACTTCACCCTTCACCTCCCCAACTAATAATAATAATAATAATATTTATACGTACTAACTTAGACTTCACCCTTCACCTCCCCAACTAATAATAATAATAATAATAATAATATTTATACGTACTAACTTTAGACTTCACCCCAACTAAAAATAGTATTCAATTCTTAAAAGCGATACTTATTAAAAAAAAAAGAGAAAGTAAGTAGTAATATAATATTTTAAATTTTTATAAGAAATTGAAATAAATTTATGAGGTAAAAAACAAATAATTAAAAATATTTTCGTGCTCCTATAAAAATTTCATAACGTATATATATTTTATTATTATCATTATTATTATTATTATTATTATTATGTGAAGAGCCAAAATTGGGTGTCAACAGTATTATCACAATTTAATACATATTTTTCATGAGTGTCTCCTTCTGTTTTAGTGTATCGCTTCAAACACCAAGTTCCAATTGTGTTAATATATTGATAAGACCATCAATAGTTGATAACGATGACGACAAATCTACATATAACATTGTTTATGATGAAATTATTGAAAGAGCTTTTTCTTGAGACTATCTTACACTTTTCATAAGTAGATAAAATATTATACTCTATTATTTAACCTTATATATCCTTCTATTTCATACCATTCTTCTTCCGTTAATGATGTTGGCTTGCATATTTCAACCTCAGTTACCAGCCATGACAGAAAGATTGAATATCAACAAAATCGAGGAAAGCACAGAAGAATGGACTTGTAAAGTCCAAGTGGTAGATAAAGGTCATCCTCAAACCAACAGGGAGGGTAACAAGAAATATCAATTGATGATATTACAAGATGAAGAGGTATTTGCCACTAAACTAACAAATACCCATCTACTTTCACAAATTATTTTGTAGTCAAATAGATATGTTGCATACCATTTTTAGTTTGCTTTTTACTGGATGTAATTTGTCTTCATTCATTTTTTTTCAATTCCATGCTCTTCTATTTGTATTATAGGGAAGTTATTGTTTGGGTTCAATGTTGTTGATTTTCTTTGTGAAATTTAGGAAAAATTAAATTGAAATCGTATGGATACCAATTCATTTAAGAAATGCAATTGCTGCTTTAAAACCATTGTTGCCTAAGGCTTAAGATGACATAGGATAAGCGAAATCTCATGCAAATATTTAGGAACGATCAGTGCTTAGAGATCGTATTATAAGTGAAATATTATACAAATAGTGAGGAAGGATAGATGCTTAGCAAAATCGTCTGTCAACTGATTTTGTGAATGCACAGAAAAACCTCATAAGTCTGTGAACTGATTTTGAGAATTAGTTTTTGTGCTAAGAGTGTTGCTTAATGTTGTTGTTGTGTTGCTTAAATAACTGTCTGCAAAATCAGTAGTTACATATTTTGTTGTAATATTCATTCTGTTGATTAAACCATTTTGATCATTGGCTCATCATAGGATTTACATATAACGTCCATGGGTAAACTTCCACCCATACTCATATGCTTTAAATTTTATATACCCTATGAAAAATAACTTTACCCAACAATTCAAACAACTTTTGAATGTCTATACTAACTATCTGTTATTTCGGTTACCTTATATTTTTCTAACTTCATTAAATTTCTCATAGGAAACTCAAATAAAAGTTGTCATGTACGGTACAGATATCACACATTATGTAAATGAGTTTGTTCCTTTCCAAACATATTTTCTATCGGGGGCATTTGTCTCCGACTCAACCAAGGCGTACGGAAATCCTCTTTATCAATTCACCTGGACAATTGATAAGGGCAAGATTGTTGAACCAATAGATCAGGTTATACCCTCTGGACCACCACTTCTGCCACCAACGCTGCTAAAAGCTACATCATTTGACAGTTTCGACTATCAAGCTATAGGCTTTGAATTAGGTACTTCTCAAAATATCTTCACACATATAATCCATTTTTCATAACTATTCTAACTTACTAATAACTCTTTACTTTCTACAAGATATTCTTGCCCTCGTGATAAATGGTAGCCCTCCATCATATGCCTCAAATGGGAGCAAAATTCAAGAATTCATCATCATCGACTATCAGTAAGTACAATTTTACTTCCCAACTTTTCAAAACTGAAAATTGTCATCTAAGCATCGAGATGTTAAGACATGTAAATCAATTAATATTTAATACAAAAACGAAGCAATCATCTTTTTCTTTATAGCTATATACCAACTGTCAAATGACCACACTGTTTTTATCTTTTAATTTGCTTCTTTTTCTACTTTTTTTGGGCTGGCTGGTTTGAGTCCAAATCACAGTCAAAACATCTTTTTGAAATCTAAGTCTTTGTTGGATGATTCTTGATTTATTGTACTATTGGAAATGCAAGAAAGGCTGAATTTTTATGTTGCCAGCAGAACTTATCAGTCAAGTGAACTGACAAAAAGTTTTGATTTTTTTTAGTTTGATTTGATTTGAAGTTAATAAATTTGAAGTTCTGGTAGATTAGTTACAAAAACATTTGGATAAAGAACTTCGTTCATTGGCCTTGACACCAACATGGTTTGTTGCTTCTGTATTGACTATATATTTATTGTTGTTTCACTGCTTGTGGAGCAATGCATTCACAGATTATCTAATGTAAGCAAGGTTCTCTTTTGCACTGTTTGGATTGTGTAGTCTTGTTCATTTTATTGACTTGTATCGGAAATAGCCTCTCTACCTTTGAAATAAGAGTAAAGTCTGCATACACTGTGCCTTTCTCAGACAGTACTTTGCGAGATTACACTGATTATGTTATTGTTGGTTTTATTGAAAGAATACTATAGGAGTTCAGTACCAAAGAGTTCATAGTCTACTATATATACAAAAAGAATAGTGCAATTTTCATGCCAAAGGAGTTTATGACTAACTTTTCTTCATGTTTCAGTCTTTGTTATTGTAGATATTCATATTGTATGTTCTCAGAAATATAGAGGGTGAGGTAGTTTATAAAATTACAATATGCCTGCTAAACTTGTCCTAGATTTTACGATCTTTGATAGTTGCTTATATATAACAAGCTCCCTTGAATAGGGGTGAACATCCAACCTCTTCGAGTCATTCCATAATACCAAATGACCCATATTCCATAATACCAAATACGGAAAGTCTTAGTAGATTTGTTGGTTAGTTGTCTGAACTCCCACCTTGTTGGTGAGGATTCGATTCCCCACATTATAATCCCCTCCTCATTTCCCCTTTTCCTACTCCCATTTATTTTACAAAGAAAAAAGTTCCTAATACCAAATATAGTGTATAAAAGTCTACCAAACAAGGTAGGGATGTCAAATTGACGGGTTGGATTGAAATTGGAAATATTAAAATGGGTTGAAATAGATATTGGGTTGGGTCTTGACCCGCCCAAATTTACTTTGGACTCAAATGGACTTAAAATGGGTTGGGTCTTGACCCACTTAATCTCAATAATTTTAATATGTTGTTAGTTAAGTTTGATAACCACAATTTGAATTTCAACTTAAGAAAATTTTAAAAAAGAAGAAGTTACAAATGGATAGATAAATCATAAAACATATAGAATAGATAGTAATTCATACATTCAATATAGGAACATACATTACATCAATACAAATAAAGAGTCTTAAAACGGGTTGAAATTGGATATTAAATTGAACTCAATTGAGGATTCTCTTAAAATGGGTTAAGACTTGAATGAGTTGAGATTGAACCCAGTTAAAATTATCTTGAGTTACTTCACATTTTTTCTTAGTCATAATGTCACGACCCGAGTCTACACCCTGGACGTGGCCGGCACTCAAGAATCATTGTTGGTCCCCAAACGAACCCTTATCTTGGCTGACTACAAGCGGAAGACTAACTCATGTGCACAAAAGCTCAAAAACTGAATTAAATTCAAATACTTAATTTCAAAATAATTTGAACAATACTCAATAGATAAACTCAGAGTTTGTAAAACAACTCAAAGAAGATGCATACTGAAAACTACTCAACTTTGTCTATCTATGAAACCTCTACTATTACAGAAGGATATCAGGATAAGACCCATGACATCTCAAAACTACTAGTTGTAAGATAAAGGTGAAGTCCTTCGGAATATAAGAAGGCTCACCAAAGCTGACTGGAACATCCCATGACCTCAACGAAATGCCTGTTGATTATTCTGAATACATGTATCTGCATTATGAAACGATGCAGACCAAATGGCTCAGTACATGGAATATACGAGCATATAAGGGGAATTTTAAAGCATAAACATAAGCTTGAACTGGTGGAAAAGAAATATACTTACCTCTTCTCAACTCACTCAACTCAAAGAAACATAGTTCAACTCAACTCAGAGGAAATAGGGCTCAACTCAATGATAAGATATTCAGCTCAGTGAAATAAGGCACAACTCAATAATAAGATATTCAACTCACTGAAATAAGGCACAACTCAATAATAAGATACTCGATTCTAGGTACTCAACTTTGGGTACTCAACTCAATATAAAACAACAATACAGATGCAATATATGAAAAGCTTTTAAAACAGTAGAAATCAACTCAATGTATTGAAAATATACAATAGTAACTCAGTTTGTATGCAAGGATACAAGATAAACTCTGCTTGTATATGAAAAAATACAAAGTAAACTCTGTGTATATAAGAATACTAAATATCTCTGTGGGAGTTTCTCAAATCGACAACCATCACAATGAGTTATGTGATGATACAACGTCTAACCCACGCTGTCAGAGCCGTCCTATACTTTGCCGGGGTATAAAACTTACTACTAAGTGGATCCACTAGTCTATGCTAAAAGCATTAAGGAATCATCTAAAAAATGACCCTTTCTACCCATGTTGGCTACATGGTTTATGAGGGCTATGAGTTGTATGAACTCTCCCCCATATCGGTGCTCAATACTACTCCCAAAATATACTTAGCTCATTATGTTTTAAAGAAAACATTTCCTCTTTCTGTGATTTGAGATTATTACTCAAAAATCTTTCTCTTAAAAGAGATAGTACTCAAACTGCTCAAAACTCTTTTGGAAATCTCAGTTTCCTCTCATCTTAAATATAAAAACATTTACTCTTGGGAATACTTAGTTCCCATATCATTTTAAAGAAAATGAACTTAGCTCTACTCTTCCTCAACTAGGTGCTGAAGTCTTTAAAACAAGTTTTAAAACAATTTGTAAAAAGACTTCTTAAAATAGGGTTCATGCCGAATTATGGACGTGAACGACTCAATTCAAGGTTTTGAATACTTGGAACTCATCAACTCCAAAACTCAAGGAGTTAATGATACTACTCATCTCAAGAATGCTCGACTCGGGGGGTTCATGCGGAATTATGGGCATGAACTACTCAACTCAAAGGCTCAATGATACTTCTCATCTCAAGACTGCTCGACTCATAGGGTTCATGCGAAATTATGGGCATGAACCACTCAACTCAAGGACCTTCATGGGTAACATGTAGTAGTCCCATGATTAGGAATATAATCCCAAAAGGGTTAGGAACTCAATGCTCAAGAAATAAGAACTTGAAGATACTACTCCTCTCAAAGATGCTCAATTTATGAAGTTGATGCGGAATTTATGAGCATGAACGACTCGACTCAAGGGTCTACATAACAATACGGAACTCATGTATACGACTTTTCTCATTCTCATACTTACTTTCTCAAAACTTAGTTCAAATCGATAGTTGATCTCAAATGATTCACAATTGAACTCAAAGACTTTCTTGAACTCCACTCTTAACTCTCTCTTGAATTTGAATTATGAATTTAAGAGTTATGATTCATGATATGAAGGATCTCGTGATGATAATGTAGACTCATGAATACATTCTCCTCATTCTTATACTCACTTGATCGAGTCTTGAAACAAGTTATTTGAATTTGTAGAAGACTCCTCAAAAAGCCTCAAAGGGACTTTCTCAAAATGTTCGAAAGAACTCTCAAGACGTAACTCTTAACTCTACCTTAAATTTGAATTATTAATTCAAGGTTATGATTCATGTTATGAATGATTTCTAGGTGTTTAGAAGTAGTTTAGAGTAGTTAGAATAATAAGGGGTGAAGATACACTTCAAAGGAACTCAAACGGGACAGCTGACGGAAAATGAGTGGGGGCAGGCTACCCTGGCGCATTCCTGGTGCGGGCTGCCAGCCCCTAAAGTTCAGTGGCACTATCTTGGCGCATCCATGGCGCGTCACACCACCATTCCCCAAGACAATTCCGACAATTTTTTCTACTCATTTTCTGACCTTAATTGGACTAGAATCGAATGGTTTCTTCCCCAATCACTTAGAACCGAATACTCAACCTATGTACACACTAATCCACTCATTACAACCCTCAAATCAATAACTTTCATCTCAAGAATTCATCAAAACCCCAACAAAACAAGATTTAGAATGAACTTCAAGAACATTTATCAAGAACTCAACATACTCAAACTTATGAATGAAATTCGTAAAAGAAACTCATGATTGATGTGTGGGTAAACGAACCCAACACTATGAAAACTTGCATACCTCTTAGAGATCAAACCAACGAAACTCAAGAATCTCGACGAACGCTTTAAACCCTTCCTCTTTTCTCTTCTTGAACTCTCTTCTAAAACCCTAAGCGTATTGGGATGATTAGACCCCTAAATTATTATTTTAAAATGATTTAAGCTGAAGGGGTAAGGAAAAGATTAAAATACCCCTCATAATTTCGAGCAACTTTCCTTAAATGGACAGGTTGACTTCAAAAGGGCATATCTCACTCATCTGAACTCGAAACTTAGCAAACTTGGTGGCATTGGAAAGATAATTCAAAGACCTTTCATTTGATATCTTATGAGCCACCCAACTCATCATGTACTGAAAGTTATGGTCGTTTGAAGTTGACCCAAAATTTAAAGAACTTACGAATAACTTGAATGTCAGTTTTTTGATAAAGTAAGGATTGAATTTGTTATGGATGTCAATTTTAAAAATTTGAAGCTATTCAATGAAAAATCAAGTTGTTTGATCTATTTCGAATGTAATTTCGTGGGTTGAAGTTTGTTGAAGATAATTTAAAATAAATAAATATTGCATAATAGTAAAGTGTGTATAAACGACTCTATATATTATTATTACTCGTTTATATAAGATTGACACATTATTTACTGTTAATGTCTAATATTGTATACTAAATTTTTAAACACTGTTATGAAAATTGAGATATGACTATGTGAGTTGATTGTGTTGTTGGTATGATATTGTCTTCCATTGACCTATTGGAATAAAAATGCCCCGCTGTTAACTTTTTAGGTTAAGTCTACCCTTATTTCTAATGGGTTACACTCACAAGGTGGACAAATGACAATATTGTACCAAATTCAGGATTCATGAGTGTTTCAGGTCCTTCTTTGATAAAATAATTAATAATTTAACTTGTATACACAGGCGGATCATTACATTTACC